>MU672344.1:29671-48601 GCA_026770625.1 Nicotiana glauca
AAATTTGCCTTATGCGTTCGCGAGTGAAGCCACGCAAACGCGAAGCGAAGAACAAAATCATTGTGCACCTAAACAGCAAAACCTGCAACTGTTCTAAGTGTAAAATATCCCGAAACCTATCTAAAACTCACCCGAGCCCTCGAGCCTCCAAATCAAGCATGCATACTAACTCAAAAATATCATACGGACTTACTCGTGCGATCAAATCGCCAAATTAACACCTTTCACAACGAATTTAGCATCAAAATCAAAGAAAAATCTCAAGAACTCTTAAGTTCAAATTTTAACAACCGAGGGTCCGATTCATGTCATATCAAGTCCGTTTCTTACCAAATTTCACAGCCTCAACTTAATTACCATATAAGATTTGTACCAGGCTCTGGAACCAAAATACGGGCCCGATACCATCAAATTCAAACACATTTAAATTTCCAAAAACTCTTATAATTTCAGTTAAACAATTTTTTTCAAAAATACATTTCTCAGGCTTGGGACCTCGGAATTCAATTCGGGGCATACACCCAAGTCCCATATTTTCTATGGACCCTCCAAGACTATTAAATTACGGGTCCGTGTCCGTTTATCCAAAATATTGATTGAAGATAACTTAAATTCAATTTTAAAGGACAAATTAGCATTTTTATCAAATTTTCACATAAATGCATTTTGGATATACGCCCAGACCGCGTACACTAATCGATGTGAGATAAAAGGAGGCTTTTAAGGCCTCAAAACACTTAATTAACTTGTAAATCAAGTGGTGACCCCTTTTGGGTCATCACATTTACTCAAAGAAAAATTTTAATGTTACTTTTATAAAATTATAGAGATACGTATACTAAAGTTAGTTGATTTTAGCTTCAATTATTGATTATGAAATTTTATACTACTACTACTTTATTGGGGAAAAACTCTTAAATATTGAATGATAGGAAGAAATTTATGTTTAAGAACAGAACTTTAGAGAGAATATATGTCCAACTAATTATTTGTACAAATATTTACTATACCATTTAAGTTAATACAGATCAAATTAAAATATATTCTTTGTGTGAAATTTATGAGATTAACAGAATATAAAGTACCAGTTATTAGTCCACTGAAAAAATTTAGCATCTATTTCTAATACTTCATTGATCATGATATTTCTACAGTGATACTCATGTATTACCTATTTTACATACTTGCTGAAGTCTATAAATCTTTATATTTCACAAACTTTTTTTCCTCAACAGTACCAAAACACCCTTTTCCGTAATTCTCCAAATAAACTTATTCCCATTGTCCGAAAAAATGGATCATCTTACTACAGAAGACCTTAACAGGTCTTTTCTTTGCCATTTTAATTGTTATAGTTGTCTTTAAACTTCGTTCCAAGCGTTTTAATAAAGGAACTTTTACCTCATATAGTAAAAGTTAACACATTATTTATTTTAAATAAATACTATTTTAAAAAATTATATTCTATAGATACCTTTTAATATTTATAGCAAAATATCTAATATTGGTTACCTCCTACCCCTAAGCCACTAAATACGTTATTCAGTTACATTATTTTCTCTCTCTCTACTTTGATACATGTCATTCTCTTCCCCCCTTTTTCCAAAAAAACGATGCTCAATTTCAAAATTCCTCTCACCCAAGTCACAAACGGTGATTTTCAATTTGACTTTTAGTTGCGAGCAATCTACACCCAACTGCCCCACCTTCATTTCCTTCAACCTGCAATACCCTTTCGTAAACTTGAATCAAACCTTCTTGTGCTCTAGAAACTTCCACTACCTCCTCAACTTCTTCACTGTTATTATAGCTTATCCCTATTTTCTTATCTATATTTGAGTCATCAGTGATGTTTATAACCCGTTCATGGCAATTTGGTAACGGATCTTCAAACTGGATTTTGCATCTGGTTTGAGTTTTGAGGTTCTTAATTACACCGCCTGAGTTTTCGATGACTCCGCCTGTTATGTTGACGTGGCAGAGTAGTCAGAAATTTATTTGACCTGGTTGGACTACTCTTTACATCCTAATCTTCCAACTTCCGTCATTCTAGTTACATCATAATCTTCCACCTTAAATAGCTCCTCAATTTCTTCTTTTCAATTCAGAAAAAAAAAATCATGGGAAAAGGAGGTGGATGTTTTCCTAGCAAGAACAAGATTGCTAAAACCACAAACAAATATGCAAATTATGCTACAATGGTAATGCGTGGGAACAGTGAGATTCAGAGTTTTTTACTCGACAGCGGATTCGCCGGAAATTAGAGTTTGTTCTTGAACAAAGATGACGGGTTTGGGGCTGAGCAACTTGATTTTCTGTTAATATATTTCAATGTATTTTCAATGTATCATGCTGTATTTTACTGTATTTCATTATATTCATTGTCATTTTTTTCATTGTAATTCAATGTATCTCGTTGTATTTTATGTATTTCATTGTATTCACTGTCTTTTTTCATTGGATTTCAATTTATCCTGTTGTATTCTATATATTTCATTGTATTCACTGTCTCGCTATATGCCATGAATGTATTCATATATTTTTTTAATTAATATAATTTATGTATTCAGATGTATTATATAATTTCTCAGAAGATTACTATGTTTTTGGGGTATTTTTTTATTGAGAATCTTTTTTATAACTGAAAATAAAAAAAATTGTATTATAATTGAGTTTATTGAGTTATATTAGGAGTTTATTATGTTAATTGATTCACTTTCTATTTAAAAATAGTGTAATACCCTATTTCATGCCGTGAATATAGTCGAATACAGTCGAATACAATAATCTGCCCAGCTGTAATCTCATGTTTCAAGCCATGAATAAACTCGAATACAATAACTAATTAGCTGGACTTCCGTGATTCATGCCTATTTTTGCTATTGTATTCATGAATACAATAGCTTAAATACATTTAATACATCTTACAACAGCAGAAAAATGTATCTATAATCCGTAATATAGCAAATGGTGTCGATTAAATAGCTAATTACCACTAAAAGATAGTGCTTTATGAAAATTTCTCTTTAATAAATTGTATGGCCAAACTTTTTTGGGGTCAAAAGTGCTTTTTGCCAAAAATTGAGGTGTTCGGTGAAGCTTTTAAAAGGAAAAAATATTTTTGAGGAGAAGCAGAAAAAGTAACTTCTCTCTAAAAATACTTTTCTAAGAAACACTTTTATATACACTTAGAAGCAATTTTTAAAAGCTTGGCCAAACACAAATTACTGCTCAAAAGTACTTTTTAAAATTGGCCAAAAAGGCTAGGCCTCCACAAGGACCAATCCCAGTGCCAGTGTGACATTGAAACAAGGGGGAAAATCACAAACAGCTAGCCCACTAGTATTATAAACTTTGCGTAGCCCAAAAAATTAATCTACACAAAATCCTATACGGAATTTTTACCTCCTGTAGTAAAGGTTGATATCTTATTTATTTTTAATAAATACCCTTTTAAAAATTATATTCCATAGCTACCTTTTATTTTTTATAGCCAAATATCTATTTATGATCAACCTTCTACCCTTAACCCATAAAATACGCTTTGTATTATTTTACCAACCCTCTCTCTCTCAACCAACAACACAAATCACCGTACTGACAGATGCAACTGCGATGCCGGAGTCGCCATTTGTACTTGATTCAGAAGGGGGACGTGGTGGAAATGACCATTCGACTTCGCGTATGTGATTACCCAAAAGGTTATCACTTGTTTTAGAAGTAAATTCTGTGTTTCGAGGCCTTAAAACCTCCTTTGTGACTCACCTCGATTTGCGTGCGCAGTCCGGACGTGTATCCGAAAAGTCATTACGTGAAAATCTGTGAAAAATAATAAATTTTACTTTTAAAATAAATTTAGGTTGACTTTGGTCAATATTTTGGGTAAACGGACCCGGACTCGTGATTTGACGATCTCGGAGGCTCCGTAGGAATATATATAGGATTTGGGCGGATGCTCGGAATCAGATTTCGAGCTCCCAAGCCCGAGAAATAAATTTTTAAAGAAAATTATTTTCTGGAATATATATGAGTTTTTGGAAATGATATGTGTTTTAAATTTGATTGTATCGGACCCGTATTTTGGTTCTAGAGCCTGGTACAGGTCTTATATGTGATTTAAGTTGAGCCTGTAAAGTTTGGTAAGAAACGGAGGTCATATGACATGAATCGGAACCTTAATTGTAAAATTTGAAACTTTGAAAGTTCTTGAAATTTTCTTTGATTTTGATACTAAATTCATAGTTGTTGATGTTATTTTGGTGATTTGAGTGTACGAGCAAGTCCGTATGATATTTTTGGGTTATTGTGCATGTTTGGTTTGGAGCCCCGAGGGCTCGGGTGAGTTTTGGATAGGCCACGGAGTGAAATTTGAACTTAGGAATTGATGGTGCGATGCAGGTCTGCAGGCTTCGCATTTGCGAAGCCTGGCTCGCAAATACGAGCTAGCAAATGCAAACATTGTATCGCAAATGCAAACTATGGCCTAGGCTACCTTGGTCGCAAATGCAAAGTATTTATCGCAATTGCGATATCGCAAATGCGAAGAGTACAGTAAGCCTTAGGGTTCGCATTCGCAAATGCGAAGTTTGCAAGGTTCTGAATTGTGAACCCTGGTCGCAATTGCGACATCTGCAACCTGCAAAATCATAACTTAGACGTATTTCAACCATTTTTCAAACCCTTTCAAAACCTAAACACTCTTGGGCGATTTTTCAAAGACACGTACTTTTCCACATCAATTGTAAGTTATTTCTAACTTGTTTTTATCAATCTTTAATATCTTTTCACATGATTTCAACTCTAAATCAAGGGTTTTCATCGGGAAAATTGGGTATTTTGGGTAGAACCTAGGTTTTTAAAATTTTGGGGATTTGGACCTCGATTTGATGTCTGATTTCAAAATAAATTATATATTTGGGTTTGTGGGTGAATGGGTAATCGGGTTTTGGTTCGGACCTCGGGTTTTAACCATGTGGGTCCGGGGTCGATTTTTGACTTTTTGAAAAAAAACTTTGGAAAACTTATTTCCACGCATTAGAATTGGTTCATTTAGAATTTATTGATATAGTTAAGTAACTTGTGGCTAGATACAAGCAAATTAATGGTTGAATCAAGAGGTAAAGCGGTATTTGAGGCGTGAATTGAGTTCGTTACATCGAGATAAGTGTTTGGCCTAACCTTAGCTTGAGGGATTAGGAGTCATGTTCTATTTTGCTATGTGTTAATTGTTGAGTACAACATATAGGCATGGTGACGAGTATCTATACGTTAGTGTCAAGCATGCCCATGAGTCTTATACTATGATCAATGTGACTCTGTTTTATATTGTTCATGCCTTATGTGATATTCCTATTGTTGAACAAGGCTAGTAGAAGAAAATTGGGTAAAATTTAAGAGCTTTAGCTCAAGTTGTGAATTAATTTGTTAAAGTATCATTGGTATTGAACATTGTAGAGCGTTGGTTCAAGTTGTGAATTGATTTGTGAAAGTATCATTGGTATTGAATATTGTAGAGCGTTGGCTCAAATTGTGAATCGAATTGTGAAAGTATCGTTGGAACTTGAGCATTTTAGAGCGTTGGCTCAAGTTGTAAATTGAGTTGTGAAGTAAATGTAAAAAAGAGAAAAAGATTATGATAATTGTTCCCTTACCGGGATGTTGTTGCTTTCAATATTTTTCCCTTGTAGAGATATTGTTGCTTTTAATATTGTTCCTTTGCCGGGATGTTGTTGCTTTTGATATTGTTCCCTTGCCGGGATTTTCATTCTGATTCTATTTAATTCCTTGCGCTTATTGTTTGTGATTGTTGTTTGGGTGAGGAAGAGTGTTAAAGCACGAAGGGTGATATCGTGCATTGTTTTGGTGAGAAAGTGTTAAAACACGAAGGGTGATGCTATACATGATATTGTGAGAGAGTGTTAATGCAAGAAGGGTGATGACGTGTCGCACGATGTACCATCCCATGCCTTTATATGAGTGATTATACACGAACGATCATTCCGTGCCACGATTATGTGAGGTAAAAGCACGAGGGTGATGTCGTGCCAATTATATTGATATATGGTGAGGATGAGAGTAAAAGCACAAAGGGTGATGTCGTGCACTTGTTTGATTTCCTGGTTATTGTTGATATTTGAGTTACGGGTTCTTAACGGTTATCTATTTGTTTCATGTTGTTACTTGATATCCCTGCAGCATGTCTCCTTTCCCCCTTCCTACTTTTAAATTGTAGATTTCTGCTTTTATTTTTCGATGTATACGATTTAACTGCACAAGTTTATTTGGTAGTCTGGTCCTAGCCTTGTCACTACTTCGCTAAGGTTAGGATAGGCACTTACCAGTACATGGGGTCAGTTGTGCCGATGCTACACTCTGTACTCTTTTGTGCAGATCCTGGTGCTGTAGCTTTCGGACCGCAGTGAAGTTGCTATTTCTAGTTCATTAGGCGACCGGAGGTAGTCCTGCTGGCATCCGCAGGCCTTGGCGTCTCCTTTTAACTTTTATTCTGTTTCTTTTATATTTTTCCAGAGACAGTGTTGTATTACTTTTCTTCAGACTTTGTTTGTAGTACCCCTAGACCGTGTATGAAGTTGTGACACAAGTTTTGGGTAGTTTACGTATGGATTGGTATTCGCATCTTTATGATATATTATGTTCAATCTTTTCCTTATTAAATTTCGTTGTGTTATTTAATGTTGTCTATTAATTGTTAAAGGATTAAATGGGAAAAAGGTAAATAATTCAAATGGTCGGCTTGCCTAGCTTTCATTAGTAGGCGCCATCACGACTCCCGAGGGTGGGAAATCTGGGTCGTGACAAGTTGGTATCAGAGCCAAGTAAGTTAGGTATCACACTTCACGGACAAGCTTAGTAGAGACTAAGGGATCGGTACGGAGACGTCTGTATTTATCCCCCAGAGGCTACAGAGTTAGGAAAGACTTCACATCTATTCCTTCCTATCGTGCGGTTTGGTTTCTCAATGCTAATTGAATTTCTACTCTGTTCTTTCGCAGATGCTAAGAACATGCGCTTCCTCATCTACTTATCAACAGTCCGAGCCCCCAAAAGTAGCTCCCACGAGGGGCAGAGGGCGAGGGCGAGGTCGTGCTAGGGGCCAGGTAGGGGCAGAGCTCAGCCCAGAGCAGCAGCACCAGTGGTGGAGCCTTAGGTTGAGTTTGACAAGGAGGTTCCGGCCCAGGCAATTCCACCAGGACCAGCTCAGGTCCTAGAGGGATTCATTGCTACCCTGGTACTCCAGGATGCTCTGGTCCATCTAGTGGGTCTTATGGAGAGTGTTACCCAGGTAGGTTTGCTTCCTGTAGCACCAGCCTTCTCCCAGGCTGGAGAAGGAGCCCAGACTCCTGCTACCCGCACTCCGAGGCAGATGACTCCCCAGCTTCAGACTCTAGTAGCTCAGCCAGTTGGAGCAGTTCAGTCAGGTGTGGTAGCTCAGTCCGGTGATGGAGTAGATATGTTTGTCAATGCCTTATGGAGATTGGACAGGTTCACCAAGATCTTCACTACCACTTTCAGTGGTGCATCTTCTGAGGATCCCCAGGATTATTTAGACAGATGTCATGAGGTTCTCTAAAACATGGGGATAGTAGAGATCAACAGGGTCGACTTTGTTGCTTTCCGCTTATCTGGATCAGCCAAGACTTGGTGGAGAGATTATTAATTGGCTAGACCAGTTGGGTCACCAGATATGACTTGGGACCAATTTTCTCAGCTATTCTTCGAGAAGTTTCTTCCTGTCACTCAGAGGGAGAACTATCGGAGGTAGTTCAAGCATCTCCAGCAGGGTTCTATGACTGTTACCCAGTACGAGATCAGGTTTATTGATTTAGCCCGCCATGCTCTCCTTATACTTATCATTGTGTGTGTGAGAGAGAGAGAGGAGGTTAATTGAGGGAGTCATTCAGCCTATTCGACTTCAGATGGCTAAGGAGACGGGGAGTGAGGTTTCCTTTCAGGAGGTGGCTAATGTGGCCAGGAGAGTTGGGATGGCTTTATCATAGGGGGGTGGTCAAAGGTCTGACAAGAGGCCCCGTCATTCAGGCAGATTCAGTGGTGCCTTGTATGGAGGCAGAGATTTATTTGGTAGAGGCCATCCTTCTAGGCCTTTTCAGCCAGCACTTCAGGCTTCTCACGGTGCTCCCAGTGGTCGTGGTTCCCACATGCAGTATCCTGATTACCAGTCCTGCAGTGCACCACCAGCTTCTATCAGTGAACCGCCGCTTTAGAGTTTCTGGGGTGGTCATTCAGGTCGTCAGGGTAAGCAGTCACAGCAGTCAAGGGCTTGTTATACTTGTGGTAATACGGGTCATATTGCTAGATTTTGCCTTGAGCATCGAGCAGCTCTCAGCATTAGGGTTCCCGTGCCATGGTTCAGGCACCAAGTGTTCCACAACCCGCTCAGCCAGCTAGGGGTGGAGGTAGGGTGCTAGAGCTGGAGGTAGAGGTACTAGAGGTGGAGGTCAGGCCGCTAGAGGTGGAAGCCAGCCAGCAGGGGGTCGTCCCAAAGATGTGATTTAGAGTGGTGGGGCCCAGCCCCGATGTTGTGCTCTTCCAGCAAGGCCTGAGGCTAAGGCTTCCGATGCAGTCATCACAGGTACTGTTCTGGTTTGCAGTAGGGATGCTTCAGTGGTATTTGACCCAGGGTCTACATAATCCTATGTGTCATCTTATTTTGCATCGTATTTGATCATGACTAGTGATTCCTTGAGTACTCCTGTTTATGTGTCTACATTGGTGGGTGATTCTATTGTGGTAGATCGTGTTCATCGTTCTTGTATAGTTGTGATTGGGGGTCTTGAGACTCGTGTAGATTTTTTACTGTTGGACATGGTTGATTTTGATGACATATTGGGGATGGACTGGTTATCACCTTACCACGCTATCTTGGACTATCATGCCGAGACTATGACCTTATCCTTGCCGGGGTTTCCTCGTTTAGAGTAGAGAGGGACTCCTAGTCATTCTACCCATAGTGTTATCTCTTATATGAAGGCTCGGCATATGGTCGAGAAGGGATGTTTGGCCTATTTGGCATATGTTCGTGATTCTAGTGCTGAGGTTCTTTCTATTGATTTTGTGCCTGTAGTTCGTGACTTTCCTGAGGTATTTCTTTCAGACCTGCCGGGTATGCCACCCGACAGGGATATTGACTTCTGCATTGATTTGGCTCTGGGCACCCAGCCCATTTCTATTCTGCCGTATCGTATAGCCCCGCCTGAGTTGAAAGAGCTGAAGGAGCAGTTGCAAGACTTTCTTGAAAAAGGCTTTATTAGACCTAGTGTATCGCCTTGTGGTGCGCCGGTGTTGTTTTTTAAGAAGAAGGACGGGTCAATGAGAATGTGTATAGATTACCGGCAATTGAACAAGGTCATAATCAAGAATAAGTACCCATTGCCGAGGATTGATGATTTGTTTGACCAGCTTCAGGGTGCCCAAGTGTTTTCTAAGATCTACTTGAGATCTAGCTACCATCAGTTGAGGATTAGGGCATCTAATGTCCCTAAGACAGCTTTCCACACTCGGTACGGGCATTATGAATTCTTGGTGATATCATCCGTATTGACAAATGCCCCAGCAGCTTTCATGGATTTGATAAACCGAGTGTTTAGGCCTTACTTGGATTCGTTAGTGATAGTTTTCATTGATGATATTTTGATTTATTCCCACAGCCAGGAGGAGCATGAGCAACATCTGAGAGTGGTTCTTCAGACTCTGAGAGATAGTTAGTTGTATGCTAAATTTTCAAAGTGTAAGTTCTAGTTGAGTTCAATTGCTTTCTTGGGTCATGTTGTTTTAGCAGAGGGTATTTAGGTAGATCCGCAGAAGATAGAGGCGGTCAAAAACTGGCCTCGACCCACATCAGCTACAGAGATTCGAAGTTTCTTGGGTTTGGTAGGATATTACCGTCGGTTTGTTGAGGGGTTTTCATCTATTGTAGGCCCGATGACCAGGTTAACCCAAAGGGTGCCCAATTCAAGTGGTCGGATGAGTGTGAGGAAAGCTTTCAAAAGCTCAAGATAGCTTTGACTACGGCGTCGGTGTTGGTTTTGCCCACAAGTTCAGGGCCATATACAGTTTATTGTGATGCATCTCGTATTGGACTTGGTGCGGTGTTGATGTAGGATGGCAAGGTCATTGCTTATGCTTCGCGTCAGTTGAATATTTATGAGAAGAACTATCCAGTCCATCATTTAAGTTAGCATCTATTGTTCACGTGCTGAAGATTTGGAGGCACTATTTATATGATGTGTCATGTGAGGTGTTCACGGATCACAAGAGTTTGCAATACTTATTCAAGTAGACGTAGCTAAACTTGAGGCAGAAAAGGTGGTTGAAGCTATTAAAAGACTACGATATCACCATCTTATATCAACGGGGGAAGGCCAATGTGGTGGTCGATGCCTTGAGTAGGAAGTTAGCCAGTATGGGTAGTCTTGTGTATATTCTGGTTGGTGAGAGGCCGCTTGCTTTGGATGTCCAGGCTTTGGCCAATCAGTTCGTGAGCTTGGATGTCTCTGAGCCCAGCTGCGTGTTAGCTTGCACGATCGCTCGTTCTTCATTATTGGAGCGCATTCGAGGTCGGCAGTATGATGATCCCCATTTGTGTGTCCTAAAGGACATGGTGTAGCACGGTGGTGCCAAGCAGGTCACAGTGGGAGATGATGGAGTTTTGATTATGTAGGGTCGTATTACTGTGCCTAATGTGGATGGAGTTTGAGAGTTGATTCTAGAGGAGGCCCATAGCTCCCGGTACTCTATTCATCCGGACGCAGCTAAGATATATCAGGATTTGCAGCAGCATTATTGGTGGAGGAGGATGAAGAAGGATATTGTTGCATATGTGGCTCGGTGTTTGAATTGTCAGCATGTAAGGTACGAGCATCAGAGACCTAGTGGTTTGTTTCATAGGATTGAGCTTCCCGAGTGGAAGTGGGAGTGTATCACTATGGACTTTGTTGTTGGACTCCCATGGACTCAGAGGAAGTTCGATGCAGTGTGGGTTATTATTGATAGGCTGACCAAGTCAGCGCATTTCATTCTTGTGGCAGTCTCCTATTCTTCTGAGAGGTTAGCTGAGATCTATATCCAGTAGATTGTTCGTCTTCATGGTGCACCTGTGTCTATCATTTCTGATCGAGGTACGCAGTTTACCTCACATTTTTGGAGAGCAATACAGTGTGAGTTGGGCACACGAGTCAGGTTGAGCACAACATTTCATCCTCAGATGGATGGGCAGTCTGAACGTACTATTCAAATTTTGGAGGATATGCTACGAACTTGTGTTATTGCCTTTGAGGCTCGTGGGATCAATTTTTGCCTTTAGCGGACAATGCCTACAACAACAGTTACTAGTCAAGTATTCAGATGGCTCCCTATAAGATTTTATATGGTGGGCGGTTTTGGTTGGGTGGTTTGAGCCGGGAGAGGCTTGGTTGTTTGGTATGGATCTAGTACATGATGTTTTGGACAAGGTCAGGATCATTCAAGATAGGCTTCGTGCAGCTCAGTCCAAGTAGAAGAGTTATGCCGACCGTAAGGTTCGTGATTTGGCATTCATAGTCGGTGAGCGGGTGTTACTTCGGGTGTCGTCTATGAAGGGCGTGATGAGATTTGGGAAGAAGGGAAATCTTAGCCCTAGGTTCATTGGCCCGTTTGAGATTCTTGATCGAGTAAGGGAGGTGGCTTACAGACTTTCTTTATCGCCGAGCTTATCAGCCGTGCATCTGGTATTTCACGTGTCCAAGCTTTGGAAGTATCATGGCGATCCATCCCACGTATTAGATTTCAACACTGTCCAGTTGGACAAGGACTTGTCCTATGAGGAGGAGCCGGTAGCTATTCTAGACCGGCAGGTTCGTAAGTCGATATCAAATAGTTTCCCTTCTATTCGTGTTCAGTGGAGAGGTCAGCCTGCTGAGGCATTGGCCTGGGAGTCCGAGTCCAATATGCGAAGCCGTTATCCCCATCTTTTATCTGACTCATTACTTCCTTCTTATGTCTGTTCGAGGATGAACGGTTGTTTTAAAGGTGGAGAATATGATGACCCAAAAGGTTATCACTTGTTTTAGAAGTAAATTCTATGTTCCGAGGCCTTAAAACCTCCTTTGTGCCTCACCTCAATTTGCGTGCATGGTCCAGACGTGTATCCGGAAAGCCATATGTAAAAATCTGTGAAAAAATAATAAATTTTGCTTTTAAAATAAATTTAGGTTGACTTTGGTCAGTATTTTGGGTAAACAGATCTGGACCCGTGATTTGACGGTCTCGGATGGTCCATAGGAAAATATAGGACTTGGGCGTATGCTCGGAATCGAATTCCGAGGTCCGAAGCCCGATAAATGAATTTTTAAAGAAAATTATTTTCTAGAATATATATGAGTTTTTGGAAATGAAATGTGTTTGAAAGTTGATGGTATCGGGCCCGTATTTTGGTTCTGGAGTCCGGTACATGTCTTATATGTGATTTAAGTTGAGCCTGTAAAGTTTGGTAAGAAACGGAGGTCATATGACATGAATCGGAACCTTAATTGTAAAATTTGAAACTTTGAAAGTTCTTGACATTTTCTTTGATTTTGATACTAAATTCATAGTTGTTGATATTATTTTGATGATTTGAGTGCACGAGCAAGTCCGTATGATATTTTTGAGTTAGTGTGCATGTTTGGTTTGGAGCCCCGAGGGCTCGGGTGAGTTTTGGATAGGCCACGGAGTGAAATTTGGAGTTAGGAATTGCTGGTGTATTGCAGGTCTGCTGGCTTCGCATTTGCGAAGCATGGCTCGCAAATGCGAACACTGTATCGCAAATGTGAACTATGGCCTAAGCTGCCTTGGTCGTAAATGCGAAGTATTTATTGCAATTGCGATATCGCAAATGCGACAGCAGCATCGCAAATGCGAAGAGTACAGTAAGCCTCAGGGTTCGCAAATGCGAACCCCTGTTCGCAAATGTGAAGTTAGCAAGTTCTAAAGGGTTCGCAATTGCGAACCCTGGTCGCAATTGCGACATCTGTAACCTGCAAAATCATAACTTAGACGCATTTCAACTATTTTCAAACCCTTTCAAAACCTAAACACTCTTGGGCGATTTTTCAAACATAAGTAATCTTCCAAATTGATTGTAAGTCATTTCTAACTTGTTTTTATCAATCTTTTAACATCTTTTTACATGATTTTAACTCAAAATCAAGGGTTTTCGTGAGGAAATTAGGTGTTTTGGGTAGAACCTAGGTTTTTCAAATTTTGGGAATTTTCACCTCGAGGTCCGATTTCAAAACAAATTATATATTTGGGTTCGTAGGTGAATGTGTAATCAGGTTTTGGTTCGAATCTCGGGTTTTGACCATGTGGGTCCGGGGTCAATTTTTTACTTTTTGGAAAAAAACTTTAGAAAACTTATTTCCATGCATTAGAATTGGTTCATTTAGCATTTATTGATATAGTTAAGTAACTTATGACTAGATACGAGCGAATTGGTGGTGGAATCAAGAGGTAAAGCGATAGTTGAGGCGTGAATTGAGTTCGTGACATCGAGATAAGTGTTTGGCCTAACCTTAGCTTGAGGGATTAGGAGTCGTGTCCTATTTTTCTAAGTGTTAATTGTTGAGTTCGACATATAGGCATGGTGACGAGTATCTATACGTTGGCTTCAAGCATGCCAGTGAGTCTTATACTATGATTAATGTGACTCCATTTTACATTGTACATGACTTATGTGATATTCCTATTGTTGAACAAGGCTTGTGGACGTAAATTGGGTAATTGAACATTTAAAAGCATTGGCTCAAGTTGTGAATTGACTTGTGAAAGTATCATTGGGATTGAACATTGTAGAGCATTGGCTCAAGTTGTGAATTGATTTGTGAAAGTATCATTGGTATTGTACATTGTAGAGCGTTGGCTCAAGTTGTGAATCGAATTGTGAAAGTATCATTGGAAATTGAGCATTTTAGAGCGTTGGCTCAAGTTGTAAATTAAGTTGTGAAGTAAATGTGAAAAAGAGAAGAAGATTATGATAATTGTTCCCTTAGCGGGATGTTATTGCTTTCAATATTGTTTTCTTGCCGGGATGTTGTTGCTTTTAATATTGTTCCCTTGCCGAAATGTTGCTGCTTTTGATATTGTTCCCTTTCCAGGATTTTCATTGTGATTCTATGTAATTCCTTGCCCTTATTTTTTGTGATTGTTGTTTGGGTGAGGAAGAGTGTTAAAGCACTAAGGGTGATGCCCTGCATTATTTTGGAATGCCTGAGACCACTTTTTGCCTTGCTGCTCTTGCTTCTCTGGCTACTGCTCTGGCTAAGGCTTTCTTTCCGCTTTGACTTGCCTTCCTTATCTTTCAATTTGGACTTGCATGTGTTCCACATATGACTATTTCGAGTGATTGCTGCTATCTGGATTGAGTTAGACAAGTAGAGAAGGATCTTATGCCACCGGTGAAGCACGAAGGGTGATATCGTGCATGATATTGTGAGAGAGTATTAACGTACGAAGGGTGATGTCGTGCCGCACGAAGTACCATTCCGTGCTTTTATATGAGTGATTATGCACGAAGGATCATTCCGTGCCACGATTATTTAAGATAAAAGCACGAAGGGTTATGTCGTGCCGATTATATTGATATATAGTGAGTGCGAGAGTAAAAGCACGAAGGGTGATACCGTGCACTTGTTTGATTTCCTGGTTATTATTGATATTTGAGTTACGGGTTCTTTACGGTTATCTATATGTTTCCTGTTGTTACTTGATATCCCCGCAACATGTTTCCTTCCCCCTTCCTACTTTTAAATTGTAGATTTCTGCTTTTATTTTTCACTATATATGATTTAACTGCACAGGTTTATTTGGTAGTCTGGTCCTAGCCTCGTCACTATTTTGCCGAGGTTCGTCTAGGCAATTACCAGCACATGGGGTCGGTTATGGTGATGCTACACTCTGCACTCTTTTGTGCAGATCCTAGTGCTGTAGCTTTCGGACCGCAGTGAGGTTGCTACTTCTAGTTCATCAGGAAATCCGAGGTATCCCTGTAGGTGTCCGCAAGCCTTAGCGTCTCCTTCTACCTTTTATTCTGTTTCTTTCATGTTTTTTCCAGAGACAGTGTTGTATTACTTTTCTTTAGACCTTTATTTGTAGTACTCCTAGACCGTCTGTGAAGTTGTTATACCAGTCTTAGGTAGTTTATGTATGGATTGGTATTGGCATCTTTATTGATTATTATGTTCAGTCTTCTACTTATTAAATTCCGTTGTGTTATTTAATGTTGGCTATTGATTGTTAAAGGATTAAATGGGAAAAAGGTAAATAATTCAAATGGTTGGCTTGCCTAGCTTTCATTAGTAGGCGCTATCACGACTCCCGAGGGTGGAAAATTCGGGTCCTGACAAGGTAGAGCCTCAATTAAATTTTGTGTGCTCATGTTGCCCTAATCTATTGCTAAGAATTATGATGCGAAACCCTAGAATTCAGTGGACACAAAGCTACGATAAGAGAAAGGAGAAAAGGTAGAGAAAACAAAG
This sequence comes from Nicotiana glauca, assembly GCA_026770625.1. Taxonomy (NCBI): domain Eukaryota; kingdom Viridiplantae; phylum Streptophyta; class Magnoliopsida; order Solanales; family Solanaceae; genus Nicotiana; species Nicotiana glauca. Next base: position 45,202 of record MU672344.1, read on the forward strand.
AAAGTGGAACGTGGAGGCTTTTGAAAATTCTTAGCACATAGGGTAAATTGGGGCTGACAATGGAGGTTCAAAATCTATTTTCGACGAAACGACATTAGGGTTATTCTTGAACAAAGACAACAGAGTTTTGGGGCTGAGCAACTTGAAGAGTCTGTTACCTTTTTCCATTGTATTTCAATGTATCTCGATGTATTTTATGTATTTCATGATATTCATTGTCTTTGTTTTTCATTGTATTTCAATGTGTCTTGCTGTATTTCATTGTATTAACTGTCTTACTATATTCCATGAACGTATTCATATATTTTTTTAATTAATATAATTTATGTATTCAGATGTATTTATGTATTTAGATTTATAATTGAGTTATATTATGAGTCAATTTGTGTTAATTGATTCACTTTTCATTTAAAATAGCTGAGTAGACCACGATTTACGTTATTTACGTTACTTTATTCACAAATACATATCATGAATACAATCGAATGCAATAATTACCTAGTTGTACTTCCCTATTTCACGCCGAGTTTTGCTACTGTATTCATGAATATAGTAGATTAAATACATCGAATACACTCTAGCAAAACTAAAAATATAGCTATAAAAAGTAATATAATAAATGATAGTTACAGCTAGCTAATAACCACTAAACAATAGTGGTTTGTGAAATTTTCTCCTGAGTGTAGCCAAAACCCAAAGAGTCTACAAAATGTCAACCGATAATCACGTTTGTTTCCAAGAACCCCCGCCCCCACCCCTACCCCCACCCTCACCCCGACCCGATCGAATACCCAACGAGATTTTTGGACCAAATTTCAAAAGATTTACTCACATTGTTTAAAATTGTTTTATAAAAATATAAATTGTATGAACTAAACGAAAAAAATCACATACATGAAATATATAATCAGGGACTTTTAGACATACTAAAACTAAAACTCATATACAACAAATAATAATTATATATGTAATTATACATTGATTATATAATTCTTATGCCATTTGTATAACATAAAGACCTGGATTATACATCTAGTATACAAATTATATATACATATAATTCTACATTAATTATACAATACATGCCATGTGTATAATATAAATGTCTAACTTCTACATCTCATATACCAATCATATATACATAAAATAATTATTGTTTATATAATTATATATTAATTATACAACATATGCCAATTGTATAATATAAAAATCTGAAATATACATCTCATATATAAAGATATTCATTGTATTTACATAAATATGTACATCAAATATAAAATTTAATATTACATATTAATAATAAAAATTCACCATAACAGTCATGTGAGAGTTTAGAAAAAAAATGGAGTGTATGGATTTTGGGGTGAGAGAGAGTTTCGAAGAAATGGAAGCGGTAAGCATTTTGAGGAAATTCGGGTTCCTATTATTTAGGGCCAGGGTGTACATGGACCGGGTTGATTCGATTTTTATTAAAACTAGACCAAACCAACTATATCGTTTGGATTGGTTCAATTTCGTCGGATTTTTTGTTACTTAAATATTATTTCAATCTTACTTTGTTAAAATTTTTATAAGTAAATATATGTTTAGTAAAAATATAAAAAAAATAATAAACATATTATCTATTGAAATATTCTTATGAGAGAACTTTGAAACACATATAATAGTTATTTTTTTAGTCGTCTAACAATAATGCTTCGTTGATGTACACTTTCAAGGTTACCAAGTTTAGTAATTAAACATAAAAATCAATATGATACCTAAATAATAATGATCACTTCACATTCGAAAAAGATACATAGCAATTTAGTAAAGCTTAACATATGATATGAATATAAAAAAACAAAGAGAATGACACATTTCAGTAACACTTGATGAGAAAGTGATCATATTTAAGGTTAATAAATATGGAGCACTTCATCTACTATTAAATATTATTTCGCAAGATAATTCCAAATATTTCTAGACATTTTCTTAAAGAAAATTGTATATAAAATCTTAAAAATATATATTTAAATTAAATATTTATTGGTTCGAATTTTTTTACTCAATACTAAACCAAATCAAATCAAACCTTGTCGGGATTTTTTATTCGCTTTGGTTTGACTTTGCGATTTTTTGGTTTAATTTATACACTCCTAATTTAGGGTAACTGTTTTGAAATTAATCGGCAATAGTATCCAAATGTTACCTAAAATAAATGCTAAAAATCAGGGAAAATATATTTGACACAAGTGGCTATAAAAAAATAACAAAATCAACGCACTTTACAAATTGGTTAAAAAAACAAAAAATGTGGCTTTTTTAGTTTATTTCTATTATGGGTTGTTAATCAAGTTAAAGGGCCCACTTTGAGTAGGGAGAAATTCAAAAATAGTCAGATTTACCGCTGGTCGTTGAAAAATAGCCAAGTTTCAAAAGTTATCGAAATTTAGCCACTTTAAATCTGAGCGAAAACACTGTTCAAAATCCGGAAAATACGCCCGCAAATTTTACGGGAATTCCAGCAAGTATAATTATCCAGTATAATATACTGGAGTTTGGAGCACTGGTGCTCCAGTCTCCCGCAAATTTTACAGGAGTTAGCAAAGTATACTGGTCCAGCATAATATGCTGGAGTTCGTACACAAATGCACCAGAACTCCCGTATATTATACTGGACCGGTCCCTGTTGCAGTAAAATAGTGGGTATTTTTCATTGACTTGATAAACGTTGGCTATTTTTTATTGACCGGTGTAAAAACTGGATATACCATGATATTTTAACCTTTGAGTAAGTGGCAGTTAGAAAGCTACGGTAAGTTGAGGTGGACCCCACACTTCCACCCTCAAGTGTGTACAAGCAATAAAGCTAGCAAGTAAAATCCGTTGAAGGCATATTAAGCTAGCGTTTGGCCATAGATCCCAAATTTATTTTGAAAAATCTGATTTGGGTGAAGTTTGGTTTGAAGATGAAAATATGTCTGGACATACGATTTCAAAACATATTTTCCAATTTTATTTTGAAAAAATATGTATATAATTAGCAAATTTTGGAAATTTGGCCCAAAATCAGCTCAATAGCTGATTTTGAAATTTGAAATTTTTGATTTGGGATTTGGCCAAAATATGAGAAAAATTTATGGCCAAACATGAGTTTTGAAAATAAATTTCAAATTTACTTTGCCAAAACTTATGGCCAAAGGGAGCCTAAGGGCATCTCCAACCTTGCCCTCATCCCCATAATGGGGGCAATTTTGAGGGAAATTGTCCTCCAACCCTCCCCCATTTTTGTCCCCAAAATGGGGGATGAATAGTGTTCCCTCAAATATGGGGGTACGCTATTCATCTCCCCCATTACTATTCACCATTATTTTATTATTTAATCTTTTATTTTATCTCTTTATATATACTTAATTAT
>MU672344.1:53724-108250 GCA_026770625.1 Nicotiana glauca
TTATCTAGTATTTCGAATGAATTTTATCGTTATGTAATATGTATTTAATTAATCTTGTATCGCAATGATTTTTTACTTTTATTTGAATTATTAGTTAATCTATAATAATTGCTTACAAATTATATTATTTAAAATTTTATGGAATTTTTTTAATTATGGAAATTATTAATTAATACAATAAAAGATGAAATTTGTTTAATAAAAATTAAAAAATGAAATTGAATTGAAAGATAATAATATAATATAGAAGAGAGAGAAGAATATAAAAAAATTTGGAGGAAAAAATGGGGGAATGGTTGGAGTAAGTTGTCCCCAAAATGGGGAAATCCTCATTTTGGGGGCAAAAAATGGGGGCAAGGTTGGAGATGGCCTAAATATGAAATTCCAGAAATGTTCTATGTCAGGCGCTGACATCTGGATCATGAACTAGCATTGCTGCATGCAAAATGGTGTGACCTCAAACAGAAGTGGGTAACCTCATTGTCATGAGTAGCAGTGTTGCTATCAATTGCAGACGTTTAATTAAAGACTTTGCAAGGCCATTTTGAGTGTGAACATGAGCTACATGATGTTTCACTTTTATCCCAATTGATAAGAAATAATCATTAAATGCTAGGAATGAAAACTCAGCAGCATTATCAAGTCTAATAGACTTAATTGAATTATCAAGAAATTACGTCCGTAATTGAATTATTTGTGCCATTAATTTTGCAAACGTGAGGTTGCGAGATGACAATAGGCACACATGTGACCATCTAGAAGATGCATCTACTAAGACCATAAAATATCTAAACGACCCACTAGGTGGGTGAATAGATCCACATATATCCACTTGTGTATGTTCCAAAAATGCAGGGGACTCAAGCCTAACCTTGGTTGGTGATGGTCTAATAATTAACTTGCTGTGATAACAAGAAGTGCAAGAAAATTTATTATTTAAAAGAATCTTTAAGTTCTTTAATGGATGTCCATTTGAGTTTTCTATAATTCGTCTTATCATAATTGATCCAGGGTGTCCCAATCGATCATGCCAAAGTACAAAAGTATTAGAATCAGTAACCTTTTGGTTTATGGTAGAATGTGCCTCAATTGCGCTAATTCTTGTCCAATACAGGCCACAAGATAAAGATAGGAACTTCTCAATAACCCTCTTTTGGCCAGAGACATTCTTGGTAATGATGGGATATTCGAGATTATTCTCATCTATTTTCTCAATATGATATCCATTTTGGCGGATATCTTTAAAACTCAACAAATTTCTTTTGGACTTGGAGGAGAACATTGCATTATCTATGATAAATGTTGTTCCCTTGGGCAGAGTTATAGCTGCTCTTCCAGAGCCTTCAATTAAAATACTACTACCAGAAATTATAGTAACATCTGCCTTACACATACTTAAATGCGAGAAATATTTCTTCTCTTTGAATATTATATGTGTCGTACATGAATCAATTAAACAAATATTTTTACAATTTAACTTTGATCCAAGTTTGTTTTGTGAGATATCCATATTTGCTTAGTCTTCTCAAAGAGCTTCTTGAGATGGTAGAGTCTCGTGTTGATAACGTGAAATAAAACAATAAGGAAAAGAATAATATTGCAGAGAAAGAGAGATAATTCTTATTAAATTTTGGGATAATTTACGATGGGGTAAGACCTCTTTATTTATATGGGAAAAATGACTTAGCCACAAAATAAAACTCTTTAAAAAATAGACATTCACCCTAATTACAATTCTATTCATAACACTTTTGAACTTGTCCAAAAATTAGTTTGAACATTTAAACTAAATGGGCGTTTCTTTATCTACCTAAATAAATTTCAAGTGAATTATTTTCCCTCCTGAAATACTTATATCAGTCTCACAAAAATCTAGGACTTTTAGATCAAGGTCTAAAGATCATTTTGAGCAAACTAAAAATCTTATGAGAAAGTATTAGATGACATTCTAAAATGTTACTTCCTATATTTTAATTTATGTGACATATTAATTTCGTTATCGAGAATCAATTTGACTAATCTTTGAAACTAAATTGGATAAGTTCAACTAATTATTATAAAATTAAAATTTGGATATTCAATAACTATATGAAAAGTAGTAATAAGTAATAATTCTTCTCATATCAATATGATTAAAAAATGCACTTTAAAATGCTGATCAAACTTCACACCGTTTGAATATCGAGAAGCAAAATATGTCATATAAATTGGAACAAAGGGAGTATAAGTTATTACAAACATTATATCATAATCCAATATTTTGTGAGCAAACTAAAAATTATAGTATAAACAAAACATGAGCCGAATTTTTGTCAACTTTTTATTTCATTATGTCCAACTGAGAACAAAATTTTGAGTGGGCCTTGACATTTGGAATTGGCCAAATACATAACTGGGCCCTTAAACTTTGCCTTTTTTGTCATTTGGACACTTAAACATTGAGTTGTTCCTATCAGACCCTTCAACTAAATCACATATGTGCCAATTAGACACTTTGTAGACCATCTGAGAAAATCTTTTATAAAAATTATTGAATATGTAATTAGCTGCAGTTGTATATTTGATAACTTTTAAGGCTTTCTTCTTTGCTTATGAAATAGCTGCATTTGTATATTTGACAGCTTTGCTCTTTTGCTGAAGTACTATTTTTGTTAAAAGTTGTTAATGTCAAAATGCAACTTCTATCAACCACTTGTGCGTTCTAGTTTGTAAATTTTTATTCTAGTAGCTTACAAGTGCCATAAAGTTTCATAAGCACTCAATTACGTTACTACAAAGTGCTTATGAAAATTTTCATGGTATCTCCTATAATCGTACTTTAGTGCCGTAAAGTTTCATAATCAAAGAAGAAAGCCTTAAAAACTATCAAATATACAACTGTAGCTAATTACATATCCAATAATTTTTATAAAAAATTTTCTCAGATGGTCTGCAAAGTGTCTAATTGGCACATATGTGATTTAGTTGAAGGGTTTGATAAGAACAACTCTATGTTTAAATGCCCAAGTGACAAAAAAAGCCAAATTTAAGGGTCCAATTATATATTTGGCCTTTGGAATTTGATTAGATCGAGGTATAACATTGAGGTGTTGGACGTATTTTATCATTCCGCTAAAAGGAAGAAGGAGCGTGAGCATGATGTTAAATCAGAACTTAACCTCCATATTCTACCCACTATTTAGCCTTTAAAATCAAAATCGGAGCGTCAATGCGAGCCGTTTTATATCCAACGGCCAGGATGGAGCGGACAATCCAACGTTTAATTTCCCTGTCCCAACGGTCAAAAACTTGAAAATACAAAAACCTGAAAGAATTTTCCCTATTTCAGAACCAACTTTCTCATCTCTTTCTCTCTCTCCCTCTACATCAAGAAATCTCCAAGAATCTTTTTGTTCACTTCTTCTGCACAAATAATTGAAACCCATTTGAGAAAAATGAGTGTGTTACAATACCCAGAAGGTATTAACACAACAGATGTTCAGATATGGAATAATGCAGCATTTGATAATGGAGATTCCGAAGATTTGTCTTCGTTGAAACGTTCTTGGTCTCCTCTGAAACCCCTTTTAGTTAGGCCATCGGATTCCTTTGAATCTGATTTCTCAAGTAAGGAAAATCAAACTCCTTTATTTGAGAATTCATCTGTTAATCTCCCATCTCCGTTGCCGATCAAGCCACTTAACCCCAATGGGGCTCTGGAAAATTCAAGACTCAAGCCGAACAAGACCATCTCCAAACAGAGTCTTGATGATTTCCGTAATGAGAAGAAAATAGACGAGGAAATTGAAGAAATTGAGATGGAGATTAGTAGGTTGAATTCAAGATTAGAGGCTTTGAGAATAGAAAAGGCTGAAAAAGGTGTTGCTAAGACTGTTGAAAGGCGAGGGAGGGTTGTGGCAGCAAAGTTTATGGAGCCAAAACAAAGTGTTAGTAAGATTGAAGAGCGTATATCAATGAGTGCAAGAATAAAGGTGGAGCAGAGAAGGGGTCTTAGTTTAGGACCATCTGAGATTTTTACTGGAACGCGGCGCCGAGGGTTAAGTATGGGGCCATCAGAGATTCTTGCAGGGACAACAAAGGGACGGCAATTGGGAAAGCAAGAGATGGTTATAACACCTGTTCAGCCAATACAAAACAGGAGAAAGTCATGTTTTTGGAAGCTTCAAGAGATTGAAGAAGAGGAAAAAAGTTCAAGCCTTAGTCCTAAATCAAGAAAAGCTGCTGCACGAACAATGGTTACAACAAGGCAAGCAGTTACTACAATTGCATCAAAGAAGAATCTGAAAAAAGATGATGGATTTCTGAGTTCAGTTCAGCCAAAGAAGTTGTTTAAAGATGTTGAAAAGTCTGCTACTGCTAACAAGAAGCCACAGAGGCCTGGGAGGGTTGTGGCTAGTAGGTACAATCAGAGTACAACTCAGTCATCAGTAGTGAGAAAGAGGTCTTTACCTGAGAATGATAAGGATGAGAGTAAAAGAAATGATAAGAAACGATCGTTATCTGTAGGGAAAACGCGTGTATCTCAAACTGAGAGCAAGAATTTGGGTACTGAAAGTAGGGTGAAAAAGAGATGGGAAATTCCTAGTGAGATAGTAGTTCATGGAAGTACAGAGAGTGAAAAATCTCCACTAAGCATTACTGTGAAGCCTGATTTGCTCCCGCGAATTAGGGTTGCTCGGTGTGTGAGTGAGACTCCTAGGGATTCCGGACCTGCTAAAAGAGTAGTAGAGTTGATAGGCAAGAAATCGTTTTTCAGTAGTGATGAAGATAAAGAGCCATCAGTCTGTCAAGTTCTGAGTTTTGCAGAGGAAGATGCTGAAGAGGAATAATGTGTAATAAAGGGGGCTGCTTCATCCTTTCCATGCTCTTTCAATTTTCAATCCTGCCTTTTAAGTTTTGTTCATTCTTGCCTTTTAATTGAATGAGGAAGCATTCGTTTGCTTCCTCAAATTGGTATTCTAGCTTCTGAATTACATTGTATGGTACAATATGAATAAAGTTTTGTCTTACAGTATGTGGCCAAGTATTTTTTTTTTACTAAGGAGAATGCTGGATATTGGTATTGCTTCTTTCTATATGTTGTGTCAGCTGCATTGCATTACTGAGAATCTATAACGGAAGAAACTTGCTTCTGTGCTTCATAATTCTCTTTTGATGATAACTTAAGATCTCATGTTTGAGGGGAGTTACTGGATTTTAAGATTTCTAATTCATTTGTATCAGGATTCCAGGTTCATAGAATATGACTTATTTTCAGAATTAGAATTTGACAGTGGCGTCTATCAGAAATAACCTTTTTACCTTTACAAGGTAGCGGTAAGTTATGCATACACATTACCCTCCCCACACACCACTTGTGGGATTACACAGGGTTTGTTGTTGTTGTTGCTGCTGTTGTAGAATTTGACTGTGGCTTCCCCTTTTTGTGGATATATTAAGAGTGTGTAGTGTCGACACTTATAAATCATTAAGTATCCAAACAGTCTACTCAACCTCAATTCACCAAGGTTTTCCGATTCCAGCTTCTTCTCCGAGTAGAGGATATTCATTGACTATGATGCTAGTTACACAATCGAACATAAGAAACGGGTCATGGGAAGACACTGCTCTCCTCTTGTTGGAGGACAAGTCTTTTTGTATTGTCAACCTTTATGTCCTAAAGCGCTATCAAATTATTAAGTTAAATGGAAGTTGCATTTTCTACTTCTAAAGAAGCTGCTATCCTACTAAGAAGCATCTTAGTGACTTCGTCTTCCCTTGAGGTTCTTTTGTTACTTTCTTTTCTAATCAGCTCATACATCCTTATGTAATGCCACCAGGATACTTTGTCGCAGCTTCTTAAGGCATAGGGGCTGAAGTTAATATAGCTCTGGTGTCAGTGCTCTTACCAAGCATAGATTTGTATTTACTTCCCTTCGTTATTGGTGGTGGTTTCATTGATATAAGATCTTTTTATTCTCTTATCTGCTTTGGTATGTAATGTTGTGGCTTCATTGATAAAAGATTTCTTCTGTTATATTTTTCGGTATGTTATATATACAGTTGACATACCATTCTTGAAAAGCTCACGAGCAATTCAAGAATATCTTATAGTACCTATCATCTTAGAATTGATTTTAGCTTTGCGGACTTTTCTATTTTCACTGCTCCTTTAATTTTTCAAGTTCAAATTTTATTTGGCTCAGCAGGTGTAATTTTACTCTCCCTAGCATCTTTATGCTGCCCAGTCTGCATAGTCATCTTGACAGATCTCATGCATTTCTGTTGAACTGTAAATAGGCACATGTCATTTACATTCCTTGGAAGTAGAATGTTTGTCATGTCTTTGCGATACATTCATGATAATCTTTCAATTTCCATCAGTAAAATTAGAGGATGATGACTCTGTTCACATATGTGCAAGGGACAAACTTCCACGGTTACTCAAATTTTAAGGATGACAGTCATATTAATATACTTCAGCTTGTTTCATTTGCAGTTTGCCTATTAAACGACTAAAATAAGGGTTGCATCAAATGGAGGAATGCACTTACTGGATATTAAAAGTTCTATTACAGATCTTTTAGAACTTCAATCTTCCTTATACTCAACCATGCACTGGCTTGGCTTATATATAATGTCATTTGTTGCCTAACTTAAGATGCTACTCTTGTCAAAATTGTATGCAGAATATTGTGAATCTCTATACGCTTCTCACTCTTTACTAAACTTAATTGTCGCACTTGTTCCGTTTTTGGATCTAACATTGGTTTCTCTTTTTACCGCGCATTTATGAGGCAATGACATATTTGGAAGTTGTTGAATCTTTCTGGAAACTCATTTAAGTGTAGGAATTCCACATGTTAATTGCAAATGAGTTATCTGTACAAACTTTGATCTCCTGTAGAACTGGTCATTTGCTAAGATCCATGATCAAGCAAGAGCTTTTGATCCTATATTCTGTGCTTGAACAATCTAAGTGGAAGCTATGTAACTCAACACCCTTATACACGCATATCTAATTTTTTGAGACCTTATATGGCTCAACAAAATTCTTTACTTCTAATATAATCTTTTGAGATTCACGCATCTTGAATCTGGATTTATGAGTGGTCCACATATGTTGAATATAAACTTATGACAGTGAGAACATACTTATCAAAGGTTTTTTTTGGTAGGGGTCACGTGAATGCAGGCCCCGTTTAGACTCGACCACTTGGGCCGACCTTACCGGTGCCCTTTCAAAGTGCAATGGAAGTCACCAACCTAGGCCATGAGCCTTCTTGATCGCCCATTGACCCTGTCCAGACCTTCATTTCTTTAAGGTTTTTGGTTGGACACTCAGATTATTTCACAAACTTACTAAATTTTCAACTACTTATTAACCGCCAATGACTTATGGTCTAATGGTACAAGGAAAGCCTTTCACACAATAGATGTAAGTTCAAATTTCGTGATCCCCTTTCCTCTTTCCCGTCCATGTCCCGATTCCCATGGCAATAACAAATGTTTAAAAAATATTGATTAATTTTAAATCAAAGTAAATCTTAAACTCCGTCACTAATACTATTATATAAAATGGGCAGAGAGGTATTATATAACTCGATACATCATATCATAAAACGATAATTTATTATTTGCTGCTACTATTTATTATTGTAATTATTACTTGTTGTTAATACTCTTCCGTTTGAATTTATGTGAACCCATTTGACTGGACACAGAGTTTAAGAAAAGAGAGAAAACTTTTGAACTTGTAGTGTAAAATGAAGCACATATATTTTGTGTGGCTATAAATCATTGTATAAAGGTAATTTATTTTCAAATAGGAAAAGAAGTTATTCTTTTTAGCACGGACTTAAAAAAAGATAGGTTCACGTAAATTTAAATGGAGGGAGTATTACTTATCTATATGTTGTTGCTTTTTATTTTACGTATTTCTTGAACACCCTTGTCTATATATCCCAATAGGTAATATCCCCATAAGTATTTAAACAATCAGAGCAAGACACGTCGAGCCTAAAAACTGCTGACCCGAAAATGCGACAAGGGTTTTTTCTTCGAGTCTCGACACAGCATGAGAAAAGAGGGGTTTTAGCTTTTAGGCTCAAACCCAAAATCCACCTTTGCTTCTGCACAGACATCGAATCTACAATTGCTCAACCCAATGTTTATAACCCTAGTTCCGGTTACATAAACCCCTGAAATCTCTGCAGAGAAAAGATGGTAGCAGCTGCTTTGAGTGGCAGAGCAAGGCTGAACACTTTAACTTTCTTATGCCATTCTTGTTTCAATCGATTGAACTACAGTATCTCTGTTGGATTACACTCTGCGAAAGCAATTCGGCCATTCAATACACTGCATCGCTGTAGAAATTTCTTTCTTAACGTGAGTATTATTCTTTTGGATTTTTAGCTTCTCTATCTCTAAATGCTACTAAATGCTTATTCTAGGCTTTTACCCTTTGGACATTCTTCAGTTCATTGCTTCTTGTATTTTCTCTATTAGCTGTTTTTTATATATATACTTTTTGGATTGGTTAAGTAGGCTATTCTTTTTTTCCTTGAAATGAAGCTTGACAAATTTTGTGATTTTTTCCTAATCCATTTATATAATAGCTTTTAGATAGGGATTTTTCTATTTGTGCAAGTGCGCCAAGAGTGTAATTTCATTTTAGTAACCAGTTAAAAGAAGTGAACTTTGAGACAAGCTGGCCCAACCATGCCGGTTTTTGACCTTTTCATAAGAGATATGATTAGTGAAAATCTCATTTTATAAAGGTTGCAGTACATGCTGTTTCTTATTTTCCTTGATTTTTCCTTTTTTGTTTTTTTGGTGGTTGAGCGGTAATGGGAGTGAGTTAAAATGATATTAGCAGGAAATTTGATGGTGAGTCTGCGAAACTTCTTATGCAACAATAAATTGTGAGATTGTAATTTCTAACAACAGTACTTGTTAAGGAACAGCTTTGTCTTGTATTGAATGGATAAGATATTCTGAACCAGACTTCATTTCCCTCTTGCATTCCTGTATCTTGGGGCACTTGCTTTAGCTGTTTCTAATGGTAAATCACACGGTTTTTGTCTTTTAATCTTGTCATTTACTGCTAATTTCTAATACAGAATTGTATTAAATCCATCCCAGTTGGAGCCCTCTTCGATTGGCCAACTTTTTCTCCTAGTATTTTGTTCATTAGCCGCCAATCAATCTCAACTCAAGCATCCCCTGCTGAATTTGTCGATGAAGCGTTGATGGAAGTCCTTTCGGTTATGGCTAATTCACAAAGTTCAGGAGAGGAACTGTGTGCTGCTTATGTTGATAAGTTTTGCAATGACAGAAATCTATCAGCAGCCGCTAAGCTTTTGCAGATTTTGCAGGATAAAAATATCCTCCTTCCCCCCAGTGCTTACAATCGCCTTCTGAAAGCTGCAAGCGAGGAAAACGATATTGGCCTTCTATGTCAAAGTTTCAAGGATCTATTAGTACCTTGCAAATCTCTGAACTCATCTACATATCTTATCTTTGCTCAGGCTTTTATCAAGGAAAATGATGTTGCCTGCTTACTAAGATTTGTCCGGGAGATCTCCGAGTCGATTTTTCCAAGTACTGCTACAGTTATGAATAGGATCATCTTTGCCTTTGCCGACTGTGGACAGGTTGATAAGGCCTTGATGATTTTTGATCAAATGAAGAGTTTGAAATCTAAACCTGATGTGGTTACATATAACACCATTTTGGGAATATTAGGCCGGTGTGGTAGAACAGATGAAATGCTTAAAGAGTTTGTGGCCATGAAAGAGGATAGTCTAATTCCTGATATTGTTTCTTATAATACCGTAATTACTGGACTGCGGAGAGTAGGCAGGCTTGAATCATGCTTAGTATTTTTCAAGGAGATGTGTGAGAGAGGAATTAAACCAGATTTGCGGACTTATAATGCTTTGATTGACAGCTTTGGAAAATGTGGTAATATTGAGGAATCACTGAAATTTTTTAATGAGTTGAAGCTCAGGGGATTCCACCCATCAATTCATGTTTACAGATCACTGATCAGTAATTTAAAGAAGATGGGGAAGTTGGAGTTGGCTGTTGCTTTTTCAAATGAGATGAAAGAATCAATCTCAAACCATCGTGGACCAAACAATAATATTCAACAGAAAAACAGATAGTTTTGCAGTTCAAAAGTAATAGTGGATACCGGTTGAGTAATGTTTATAAAGAGCATCAGTTTGCTCCATGCTGTTGCTGCTGCTATCTTCAACAAGAATGGATCTGTTGTGGTATGTATTTCATAGAATAGAATAAAATGTTCATAGTATATGAGTACTGTTATTATAGGCGCAGGCTCTCGTTTGAATTCTTGCTGTGCGTATTTAAGTTAAAGAATATTTTATTTTGGTTACAGGCCAGTAAAATTTGAAGACCAGCCATCTGTCCATCATAGGCTGGGTTGCCCACGTTTGGTGATAGATCTCTGACTCGACAACACAACTTATCTCTAGAAAGATGGATATTCATGAATTTTTCGAGGTGCTTTCTCTCTTCCATTGGTTCTTACTATGCCCCTATCCCATCTGAGAGAGAGAAAAATACTTCTAGTTGAAGATTGGTGGTGTAAATATCAAATTACACCTTTTTGGATGTTGTAACCTCATTCAGTGCAAATTGTAAATGGTGAAAAAGGGAATCTATGCTGCATGAAGCATGAAACATTTTGCAGAAGAAAGAGAGTTTTAAAAAATTGTTTCATGTGTCTCATCCTGACCCGTGTATGAAATAATCTCACCTTCTTTGTTCTGTATCTCATTATATGATTCATTGAAGGCTTGCTTGATGCAATTTATTTTAGAGGGAAATCTCTCAAATGCTTAATGAGTAAAGTGCAAAAATACTTGCAGACATGTGAAATTCCATTTCTATAATAAGCAGCAAGTATATGTGTTTAATAATACGCCCTTGATAAGTGCCAAAGAGACAGAATAAATAGCTAAAGGATATTGATGAATATTACTTGGAACCTGGAAATCGGTTCAGGAAATATAATACTAACAAAATTTCTCAATTATACTAGAAGTGCTCAATTACAGTAAGTAAAGAAGAACAAATCAAAGTTGGGTTTGGTCGAAAAGTCAGATGCTGCTTCAGATTCTGCTAGAGTCCCTCCCAAATGTGAAACGCCTTACCCAATCAGATACCACCAACACCCTTGTACGCCAGCTGACTAGCTTGCTGAAATATGAAACCAATCACATATTAATTTGGAACTCTATTGTTTAGTTTGCTACATACACTGGGTGCTGAGTTAAAGTATTTTTTTGTAATGAGACAGACTTTCTTACCTTGCATATACTGAATACCAGAGCCACTGGGTACTGTGACCTATTGAAACCCAGTCTCCAGGGAGTTGAGCTGCAGTCTGTTCCCCGCCCAATGGCGCAAATTGTCCCAAATGCCTATACCTGTAAGAGAGGGAAAAAGAAGGGGTAAAAACATTGAAGCATAAGATAAGAAAAATGGTAAAGAGTCAATTCTAACCAAGAGGAGTTCATATGATTTCCTCAAATATGTTTCTGTAATCCCTAAGCATTCTTGCTAGAGTTGATGGTGTTTCATGCCCTACCTAAAAGGATGAAAGCGATGGCGGCCCGTTCCTCGGAATCTTAGTGGACCTTCAGGATTAACTTCACATATTTCCATGCGATTGAAACAGTCAGCAAGGTAACTACCTTGTTGAGCAGCAACCTAGGTGTAGAAAATAATAACAGAAGCATAAGATGAGGAATTATAGAAGCATATAACAAGGGGAAATAATCAACAAAAATTTACCTGTGCTGTAGCAGGAAGATTTTTCATCTGGGAGTCTACTTCAGCAAGTAGTGACTTGAACTTTTCAATGTTAATTTCAGCATCTTCTTCTGAACTCTTTAGTAAAGCATTAAAATTGTTCAGCTGCCTTTTCTTCAGATAAAGGTCCACTTGAGGGTACCTCTCACATATGTCATGGATCACTTCTTTAAAATCTTCTGCCCTCAGGGTACCAGAATTATCCTTGTCTGCCTTGCTAAATATGATTCCAATATCTTCCTGTAGCGTAAATATGAATTCTAAATATTTTTTAAAAAACATAGTAGTTCCATAACTTGTATAAAGATGAATGGAATTTCATCCATTTTGCTGAGGGTCTATCGGAATTAACTTCTCTGCTTGTGTACATCCTACCCTCTTCAAACCCCACTAATGGGAATACACTGGGTGGTTGTTGTTGTTGTCATCCACTTTCATTATACAACAACAACAACAACAAATACGCCTCGGTCCCAGATGTGAGAGCATGATATTGTTCAATTCTTGATCATGAATTTCAAAGTTGTTGTACCAATTTATGAGGGAGAGTGAGGGTGGAACTGAGAAGTATAGTTAAGTCCGCTTAGTATATACAAGTTGCAATACTTGAGTTAATCAGTAGAAAAGAGCATTATACAAGTTGAGACTTAATGTTCCACGAAATAATACTAGATTGTTCAAATTCAGTATATATAAGAAATCAATCTAAAGATTGGTCAACTGTACCATGACTTTGCGTTGGTTTATTGTGGCACAATCACCTAACGCATAAATATCGCTGCACCCTTCAACTCGGAGCCATTCATCTGTTGCTAAGACTCGCCTGTTTATCTGCAAACCATCAACAAACAGAGGTTCATCTTTGAAAAGATTGGCGCAAGAAGGTGATGAAACGCAAGGAATGCAGTAATAGTAAATGAACATACCTGACCAATTTGCTTCATGAAATCCATAATGACAGGGCGAGTTCCAATACCAGTGGACCAGACACACATTCCATATGGTATTGTAACAGTTTGTCCGGTGCTTCTCTCTTTTGTTGATATTTCACGATCACTTACTTTCACCACCATTGATCCAGTTTTCAGCTGAATACCATCTCTCGCAAATTTTTCCTCAGCAAAAGCTGTAATTCTTTTGTCAAACCTGAAAGCCAACAATAATCTCTGAGCCAGCAAAAGTTACAAGCTATAATGTACTAGTGCGGAGAATATTGTTTTACATGTTCAGTATATGATCGCCAGCCTCAAGGAGTGTTATCCTCGCGTACTGTTTAAGGGCAGGATACAACTTTGCAAGATCCTCTTTGACAAAATCATGAAGCTCAGCAGCAAACTCCACGCCTGCTGGACCACCTCCAACTACCACAAAGTGAAGAATTCTCCTTCTCTCATCTTCACTTATGCTGGGAATGCTTGCCCTCTCAAAACAATCTATCACATTCCTACGAATTCTTTGAGCATCTTCTACTTCCTGCAAACAAATATCAATTCCTCCTCCTCAAATAAGGTAGTATCAGAAGACTCAAATGCGACTATACTTCAATTCATTGACTCATTGATTCAGTAAAGACAGTTGCTCAGTAAAGCTACCTTCAGAAAGTGTGCATTCTCCACAACACCAGGGGTGTTGAAAGTATTTGCTCGAGCTCCCATAGCGATCACCAGATAGTCATAATCTACGGTAAACTCTTCTGTGCCACCACCCAAATGACTTTGTTGGGTTGTTTTACAGTGAACTTTCTTGTTTACTGTGTCAATCTTGTAACACTCAGCTTCCTTGAAATCAGCATCAAACTTTTTCTGTACAGAGGGAGATACAAGCTTATTATTAAAAATTGGTGGTAGCAAAATGGTTAAAAGGAAACAGTTAACCACCCATATTTCAACTAAAAATGGGCTAGATAATGAACTTTTTAAAAACTGGTCAAATATGGATAAAAACAATAGTATCCATTTAAAAATTATTACCAATGTATTATTAATGATATAACTTTTACATTGTAAAAGTTCAAATTGGGTGTTCCTCAAGTTTGGGAGACTAAGAATTCTCCTAAAAGTGATCATAACCATACAAATACCCTGGGTCCCTTTTTGAGTTGTTTAGGACCACAAATTCTAGAAGTATTCATTTTTTTCTTAAAATTCGTGCCCAGTCAAACATGTTCACATAAATTGGAACGGATGGAGTGCTTTTTTCCAGAAAATTTTCACATTTTTTCTGAAATCAATGTTTGATCATGAAAATTTCAATTTTCACTTGAAGTTAAATTTTGAAAATTTTCGGAAATTAAAAAAACTCCAAAAATTATATTTTCAAAATTTTCTCTTGAAATCATTCACAAAAATTCAAAAATAGCTCCAAATTGTATTCATGTCCAAATACAACTCTAATTTTATTTTTTCCGGAATTTGACAAAAAAATATGCAACAAAGACATCACTTTGGGGAGTTTGAAAAGACGAAGGATATGTTATACCTTTTTGACAATATTGCGAATTGGTTCTACGATGCTTCTTGCTTCAACAGTGCCACAGGTAACACTAGGTAACAAAGGAGTGAAGGCAAAATAGTTGCGAGGAGACACGACCTGAACAGAATATGAGGGGTGTTTCAAATTCTTAAGGAAACTTGTTCCGGCCCAGCCTGTTCCAAGCACTACCACTTTCTTCTTCTTAACATCATTTTGACCTGCATCAGCATATGCAGTATGACATATTGCAGCTACTCCTCCACCACTACAAGTCCAAACCAAATCAATTAATCAATTGTCCCCAATAAGCTACACGCTCTTCATTCCCATATGAAAATATTGCTGACAAATTTATACAACTACTATGTTATATGTAGCCGGCAGAAATATTAAACAGAAACGAAGTCTCTGTCACACCTTCAAATAAAAGTTGCAACGTATGACTGATAATGAAAGCACATAACTGCGTGTTTGGAATTGTGTTAGCAATTGCGTGAAGGAAATTTAAATTCCTCTGTCCAGTATGTTTATCTTTGGAAAACAGAAATATAATTTAGAATTTTGTCAAAATGCAGAGTCTTACTGACCGGAGGCGCAAAATATTACTCTCTCCCTCTCATATTAATACTCCTGGTTACTAAAAATAGTTGTTTCAAATTATTTCTCATTTTAAAAATTCAAGACAAAATTATTTATTTTTTCCTTTTTTACCCTTAGTAATAATTGCTCTTGAAGATAGATATAGAATAAAGATTATATTTTAAAGACATAAAATAAGGGAAGAATAGTCTAATTCTTTTCCTAATTAATACTATTTCTTAAGTGGCGTGTAATGATATGAGACAGAGGGAATAACTTTTAGTGGCACGTCAGCACATTGATGACCAATATAAAAGTGCACATTCAATTTGAAGCTATCTTAACACACCCACTACTTTTCTGTAGTTATAGTTTTGAAATAATGAACTATCAGGCTAAAATAAACCATACACACTGCAGAATCAGATCAAATTCCTCTATATATAAGGAACGAGCATGGAAAATTGTTGCAAGAAAATCAAATGTATATAAATAACAACATTGATGACAACCAGACATAGCAAATGCAGATTAGATATATATGCTCTCGATCTGACAAGCAAAAACTTTAACAGAGACCATAACAAATCTGGAAATACTATATCCATTGGAATTGATCTAGCATGTGTAAGTTATGGATTCGGGTAGTTTTGGCTCAGACCTGTATGTTTGTCAAAAACTAAATATGTTCAAATAGTAGATTTCAAACCCGAACGGGCTGTGGTACAATCTCAAACTCATAAAGTTCATATCTAAATCCGCCTATAATATTAGACAAAGCACATAGCGCCAATGCTAAAATGAGAAAGAAACCATAGATGGTGAAACTAAAACAAGCTGGCTAGTACAGTACTGGTGCGCACGTTAATAAACAGAATAAATTATCAAAGTAAGTATAGAGTTTACAACAACCGAGTTCTAAACAAGAAACATACAGAACAGCAAAACAATAGTGTAATAAAGAAAAATGGTGAATGCAAAAGTTGACAGACCTAACAGTGAAAAGAACAAGAACTTTAGGGAGATGAGGGTAGTCATTGAAAGCTCTGGAGGCTCTCTGAAAGAAACTGTACCCACTCATTGTGCTACAACACAAACCCTAACGAATGAACTCTCCTTTTTTTTTTTTTTTTAATACCTCTCTTTCAGTTTATATAAAGATGGAAACTAGGGATGAATTTGCAAACTTTCCATATATGAACGTAGTTGCAGCGCAGCCACTTTTAATTGTTTGTTTTGTTTTTTCATGGGCCTTGTGGCACACACAAACAAGTGCGAAAGCAGTGGAGTAACTGTCACGTAATAGGCAAAGTTTGCATATATTGACTTGTCAAACCTAAAAGCCAGGGAACGTGTCATTATGGGGCAGAGGGATCTGCATCTCCATGTTATTAGGAGGACTTTAGACCACTTTTGGTTTTTGGCCCGTACACCCTTCGATTCGGACAAGTGGCCGACAGCTGACTGGGCAAGCAGAATCATAACTGGCGATACACTCCTTTTCTGACGCTATTAGAAAAAACATTCACAAAAACCCGAAAAATCAACTAATTCAACCAAAATAATCGATACATTTTTTGCTTATGGTTTTGATTTTGTATTTTAAAAATCGATTAAATTTGGTTCGGTTTTACTTTTAATAAAAAAATAACAGAAAAAATTGAACCAAACCGACTATAGAAGTAATCATTTAAAATTTTTATAACACCTATACATGTATATTCTTATACAAAGTCTATAAAACTTTATGGTCTATGTTAACTATTTAAACTTTTAGTTGAGTTCTTTGCTACTTATTAAATTCTTTGTTTTTACATTCTATTTTGAATAGTAGTTTTGCTAAGTACAAGAATCTATTTTAATTGACTCCTTAAATTATTCATTACTATTTAATCCAGTTATAATCAATATATCTTCATAAATGATAGATTTCTCAAAGAGCAATTGATTTGTTTTATTCTGAAAATGTAGTCGTCGAAATATGTGTTTGGTAGTGTATGTCTCATATTTAAGAAAAAATCGATGAATAACCAAAAAATCGAAAAAGCAATAAAAAGCGACATAATCCGAATCGATAAAAAAATGACTTGGTTTGGTTTGGTTCTAATATTTGCAAAACTGACTTACTTGGTTTGGTTTCTTTTTAGGAAAAAACTAATCCCAACTGAAACATGAACACCCGTAACTACAGGAAATTTAATACAAATACTTGTATGGGGTCAAATTTGACCCGCTACGTCCCTACGTCAGCGTGGATGACCGTCAGGCGTGCAAGTACTAAGGAAGGGGTACGACCTAGGGATGATGGAACAAGCGATACCATAGGTCCCGTCGTCCTTTCGAGGGCATGTAGTCAGTTCGTGTATATTTTAGTATTTCAAGGAGGGTCCCTTGATATATAAAAGGGACCCAAGCATTGTAAAAGGGGAATGATTTTTTGATCGAACGATTTTTGTCTCTCTCTCTCTCTCTCTCTCTCTCTCTAAAAACCACACTCTTTAACTTTCAATCTGCTGAGATCGAAAACGAACAAACATATCATATATCCCTAGGTCTTATTATATTCGATTACGATTTACCCCTTGATTTATTTCGATTGATTTTCTCGGAAAGTATTCGATAACTTTTGAGTCAAATAATTTGGCGCCGTCTGTGGGGATTTTGGCAATCGAAATCATAGTTCATACCTAGGATATCAAAAAAACAACGGTCACCGTTCTTCACACTCCATAGAAACCGAACGATGGCAGAAAGAGAAGCAAGAATGAAGACAATAGCAGATGTAGAAACCAACCTCATAGGCCCTCTCAACGAGGCCGGTAGAGAAAACATCATAAGCACAACCCCCGGTAGTGCACCAGATGAGGAGATCTCACCCTCTTCACTTGAAGACTTAACGATTCTGCATGAGAAATAGGCTTCAACATCTGCCGCCAAAGAAACACCCCTGGTAGTCAAGAAGCTACTGAAAGAGTGGTTGACAAACACTCTAAGCAGTTTACTCGAAAAATCGCCTCAAGGGAACACCAGGGACTCACCGGCAGCAGACGTCACTACTGCCACCGGTGAACTCGGCGTTGTACGAGCAAGCAACACTCATGTTGATACCAGCGCCAGCGATGGTGCACTTGCAACCATCCTCAAGAAAATGGAGGAGATGGAGAATGAAAACAAAGCGCTCCGTGATCAAATGAAGAAGCACCAGGAAAGAGTAGACAAAATTCCTGGCGCCCCAAGCTACTGCCAAAGCGCGACGTAGGACGGTTCGTTAAACAACCGTACAGTGAGGAGGCTGTCCCTCACCCAATCCCAAAAACCTTCAAGATGCCACCATACTTAAGAATATATGGCAGGACTACGGATCCCAAGGATCATCTGATTCATTACGTGACCGCTGTGAAGGGCAACAATTTGTCTAAGGAACAAGTACCATTCGTACTGCTGAAAAAGTTTGGAGAAATGCTGACAGGAGGTGCCTTGACATGGTATTCTCAACTACCAGCTAGGACAATATCGATGTTCGAAGAAATGGCAGACAAATTCGCCACCGCCCACGTAGGAGCAAAGAAAGCCGAAGGGTCAATGATATCTTCTCCATCAGGCAAATAATAGGTAAGAGACTCAGGGACTTCTTGGCCAGGTTCAACAGAGTAAGAATGAGTTTGACAAACGTATCAGAAGGCATGGAGGTCGCAGCTTTCCAAAATGGACTAAACAAAGATGGTTCAAGAGCGACCAAGAAGTTGCTGAGCCGACTCATGAAATATCCCCCTACCACTTGGGAAGAGATTCACAATGCCTACTGTGCCGAAGTAAGAGCGGATGAAGACGCTCTCAATGGGCCAACCCAACGGCTAACGACAATACAGTCAGAAGCAAGAAGAGATCGATGCAACAACGGGTGACGGGAACAACCCCCACATCTCAACAAAGAAAGGCATCAGCCTTACATCAGGACCCCCAATCCACCCCCTCCAAGGCACCCAGATGTTGCACAACGACATGTCATCCCACTCCGGAATGAGAGAGGTATGCCTCCTTTATTATCTTTCCATAACTTTTGCGTGTCCCCTTCAGAACTAGTGTACGCGCTGGAGAAGCTGGGCACAAAGGTGCAGTGGCCCCAGAAAATGAAATCAGATCCTAGCACAAGGAGGTCGAACGTCCTGTGCGAGTTCCATCAGGAAAGGGGACACAAGACCGAAGATTGTATAGGTCTGCGACAAGAAGTGGTCAGGATGCTCTACCAAGGATACCTGAAAGAGATGCTTAGCGATAAGGGAAAGACCAACTTCGCTAGAGGACGAGATCAATCCCAAGGTCCACCAAAGCCGCCTTCTCCAGCACGCATCATAAATATGATCGTCGGTGGCGGCGATGACTCCGCAATCAACCACGTAAAGTTCACCACCATACAAAAACTGAAACGCACGATCGCCCATGAATGATATGACGACTTCGAATATAGTATCACCTTCGATAAGTCTGATACCGATGGTTTGTCTTTTCCTCATTATGATGCTTTTGTTATAACTTTCCGTATCGTCGATACTGATGTTAAGAGAATTATGGTAGATGACAGAAGTGGCGCTTGATTATCCATCCAAGAGTCCTCATGCAAATGAGACTCGAAGATAAGATAATACCGCGTTGCATAACACTAACAGGTTTTAATAATGCAGTGGATCGGACCTCCGGACAGATATCATTGCCAGTCTTAACAGGGAGAGTTACACTGGAAACCACATTCCATGTGATGAACCAGGAAACGGCTTACAACGCCATCATAGGGAGCCCCTAGATACACACCATGCGGGTAGTCCCCTCGAGCTTCTACCAGGTGATCAAATTCCCTACCCCATGGGGAGTATTCAGCATCCGAGGCGAGCCACGTACCGCTCAGGAATGCTACCGGATAGCCCAAGACTGCACATACACCAAATAATTAAAAGGAGCAAGTGCAGAAGCATAGCAATCAGCCGTGTCGGGGGCTAAAATCAACCCGACAGTAAAAGCTATCAAAGACCCAAAAATCGTAGAAGCATGCAAAGCAACAGTCGAAGAACTCGACCCGGTCCAATTGGACGACACCGACAGCTCAAAGAAAGCCTACATCGGGCACAGTCTCTGCGACCCAAGTAAGTACCACCAATTCTTAACTAACCACGTAGATTTGTTTGCTTTCTCCCATTCAAATATGCCGGGAATCCCGAAAGACATCGCCACTCACAAGCTAAATGTCGACCCAAAATACCTGCCTGTACGGCAGATGAGGAGGAAGTTCAACGCCACAATCAACGAGGTGGTCAGTGAAGAAGTGGATAAATTATTAGACAACGCTTCCATCAGAGACCAGTGAAGAAGTGGATAAATTATTAGACAACGCTTCCATCAGAGAATCGAAGTACCCGCAATGGGTCGCTAATGTCGTCATGGTAAAAAAGAAAAACGAGAAATGGAGAATATGCGTGGATTTCACCGACTTGAACAAAGCATGCCCAAAGGACTCATTCCCATTACCTCACATCGACCAGCTGATAGACGCCACTGCCGGGCACGAACTATTAAGTTTCTTAGACGCCTACTCCGGCTACAACCAAATCATGATAGCCGGAGAAGATCAAGAAAAGACAAATTTCATCACTCACCAAGGGACGTACTGCTATAAGGTGATGCCATTCGGGCTCAAAAATGCAAGAGCAACATATCAGAGATTGGTCACCAAAATGTTCAAGGAACAGCTCGACAAGACCATGGAAGTTTACATCGACGACATGCTCGTAAAGTCGATAAAGAAAGAGGATCACATCGATCACTTGAAAGAAGCCTTTGAGATACTAAGACAGTACGGGATGAAGCTAAACCCTGAAAAGTGCGCTTTCAGCGTGGCCTCGGGGAAATTCCTGGGCTTCCTCGTATCACAACGAGGTATCGAAGTCAACCCGGACCATATCAAGGCTATAGATGCAATTCCCGAAACTTTGAACAGCGAATAGCCGCCCTATCAAGATTTATCTCACGGTCCTCCGACAGATGCCATAAGTTCTTCAACGTACTGAGAAAGGATCATGGGTTACAATGGAATGAAGAATGCATCGAGACCCTGAGAAAATTGAAAGCTTACTTGTCGTCTCCACCATTACTGGTCAAAGCAAACCCGGGCGAGCGCCTGCTAGTATATCTGGCCGTGTCTGAAGTTGCTGTCAGCGCAGTCTTGGTCTACGAAAATAAAGGTACGCAATCTCCTATTTACTATATTAGCAAAACCTTAGTGGATGCCGAAACACGCTATCCACACCTCAAGAAGCTGGCTCTCGCGCTAGTTGTAGCTTCACGAAAGCTCAGACCCTATTTCCAGTGCCACCCCATAAAGGTGATAACGACCTTCCCCTTGAGAAGCATCCTACACAAGCCCAAACTTTCGGGTAGGCTCTCTAGGTGGGACATAGTGCTCAGCGAGCATGACATATCCTACCATCCGAGAACCGCAATCAAGTCACAGGTACTTGCCGACTTTGTTGCCGACTTCAGCGCAGAGATACTGCCAGAGGCGGAACTGGAGGCCATTCGCGCTTCCCCCAACACCGACCTCTGGGCTCTCTACACTGACGGAGCAGCCAACGCCTCGGGATCGGGACTGGGACTCGTCCTTGAAGTCCCCACCAGTGAAATAATTTTCTAGTCCATACGATGCCCCGAGATGACTAACAATGAGGCCGAGTATGAGGCTGTGATTGCAGGTATGAAATTAGCCATCAAATATGGAGCTCGACGACTCATCCTCCACTGCGACTCCCAACTTGTAGTAAACCAAGTCACCGGGACTTACCAAATCAAAGAACAGAGACTACAAAAATACCAATCGGAAATCCACAAGCTGATGACCGAATTCGATGAATGCCGCTTCGAACAGATACCCAGGGAAAAAAATATGGAGGTAGATGGCCAAGCAAAATTAGTCGCGGCTACCAAGAATATCAGAAAAGAAAGCGTTGTCACGCTACTCCATTCGGCCATCGATCACGTTGAGGTACTTTCTTTAAACCTTACTTGGGACTGGCGCAGCCAGTTTGTATCCTATCTGCAGGACGGGACACTCCCACGTGACAAGAAAGAAGCCAAAAAACTTCGCATGCAAGCCGCTCGATACAACTTGATAGAGCATGATCTCTACAAAAGGACATTTGACGGACCCCTCGCTAAGTGCCTTGGGCTGCACCAAACGAGAAAAGTATTAGAAGAGGTGCACGAAGGCCATTGTGGCGCTCATATAGGTAATCGCGCCCTCGTCCGCTGCATCATCCGAGCCAATTATTGCTGGCCCACTATGAAAAAAGAGGCAGCAGAATACGTCCGTAGGTGCGAACAGCGCCAAAAGTACGCCCCCATTATACACCAACCAAGAGAGCTTATCCACTCAGTCACCTTGCTGTGGCCCTTCATCAAGTGGGGAATGGATATAATCGGTCCCCTACCAGCGGGACGAGGAAAGGTACGATTTCTTCTAGTTTTGACTGATTACTTTTCCAAGTGGGTAGAAGCAGGCGCGTATGCGCAGATATGCGAGCAGGAAGTCATCGACTTTATATGGAAAAACATCATATGCCGCTTCGGCATCCCTAAAGAAATCAGCTGCGACAACGGCCCCCAATTCATCGGAAAAAAGACAACTGAGTTCTTCGAGAAATGGCACATTAAGCTGATACTCTCCACTCCATATTATCCCGCCGCTAACGGCCAAGCCGAGTCCTCCAACAAAACAATATTGAACATATTAAAAAAGAAACTCGAAGAAGCTAAATGGCTCTGGCCAGAGTTACTACCAAAAGTGTTGTGGGCACATCAAACCACACCCAAATCCAGCACAGGAGAAACACCGTATTCATTAGTCTACGGAACTGACGCAGTCATACCCGTTGAAATCAGGGATCCAAGCCTGAGATATTCACATACCAGCGGGGCAGAGAATGACAAAAATAGATTTCAAGACCTAGACGAGGCCGAAGAATGAAGGGACATGGCCCACATAAGAATGATGGCCCAAAAACAACAGGCTGAAAGTTATTACAACAAGAAGGCTAAAATAAGGACACTCAAAGTGGGCGATTACGTCCTCAAAGCCAAGACATTGGCGTCAAAGGATTCGAGTAAAGGAAAATTGCGTACCAACTGGGACTGATCATATAAAATCACAGCAACAACGAACAAAGGAGCATTCCAGTTAGAAACAATGGAGGGAAAAACACTCCAAAACAACTGGAACGTTGCCCACCTCAAATACTTCCACTTCTGAAAGGAGTCTCCCGAGTCGTACTCTTTTTCCCTTACCCGAGTTTTGTCCCAATTGGGTTTTCTCGGGGAGGTTTTTAACGAGGCATCAGAGGAGAGTGTATCACATCGGCCACTCGACGCGGTCTCCGGGCCGATATAATAAATGGAATACACTAATTAAACCTCCAGTGCATGGGCAAAACTCTACATTCTACACAATTGTCTCCATTATGTAAGCGGCTAAGGCCATTGTCTCCATTATGTAAGCGGCTAAGGCCATTATCTCCATTATGTAAGGGACTAAGGCTATTATCTCCCTTATGTAAGCGGCTAAGGCCATCGCCATTAAGAGTCGACCTAGTTCGACCACGACGGATAACACTTCGACGACAGTCGAAGTCATATCCTACTGGCTAAGGCTATCGCCATAAAGATCACCATTAAGCGTCGACCCAGTTCGACCACGA
This sequence comes from Nicotiana glauca, assembly GCA_026770625.1. Classification (NCBI taxonomy): domain Eukaryota; kingdom Viridiplantae; phylum Streptophyta; class Magnoliopsida; order Solanales; family Solanaceae; genus Nicotiana; species Nicotiana glauca. Next base: position 77,337 of record MU672344.1, read on the forward strand.
TGGATAACACTTCGACGACAGTCGAAGTCATATCCTACGGGCTAAGGCCATCGCCATTATGCGTCGACCCTATTCGACCACGATGGATAACACTTCGATGACAGTCGAAGTCATATCCTACTGGCTAAGGCCATCGCCATTAAGCATCGACCCAGTTCGACCACGACGAATAACACTTCAACGACAATCAAAGTTATATCCTACTGGCTAAGGCCATTGCCATTAAGCGTCAACCCAGTTTGACCACGATGGATAACACTTCAACGACAGTCGAAGTCATATCTTACTGGCTAAGGCCATCGCCATTAAGCGTCGACCCAGTTCGACCACGACGGATAACACTTCGACGACAGTCGAAGTCATATCCTACTGGCTAAGGCCATCACCATTAAGCATCGATCTAGTTCGACCAAGATGGATAACACTTCGACGACAGTCGAAGTCATATCCTACTAGCTAAGGCCATCGCCATTAAGCGTCGACCCATTTCGACCACGACGGATAACACTTCGACGATAGTCGAAGTTATATCCTACTGGCTAAGGTCATCGCCATTAAGCGTCGACCCAGTTCGACCATGATGGATAACACTTTGACGACAGTCGAAGTCATATCCTACTGGCTAAGGACATCGCCATTAAGCGTCGACCCTGTTCGACCATGATAGATAACACTTCGACGACAGTCAAAGTCATATCCTACTAGCTAAGGCCATCGCCATTAAGCATCGACCCAGTTCAACCACGATGGATAACACTTCAACGGCAGTCGAAGTCATATACTACTGGCTAAAGCCATCGCCATTAAGCATTAACCCAGTTCGACCATGATGGATAACAGTTCGACGACAGTCGAAGTCATATCCTACTGGCTAATGCCATTACCATTAAGCGTCGACCCAGTTCGACCACAACGGATAACACTTCGACGACAGTCGAAGTCATATCCTACTGGCTAAGGACATCGCCATTATGCCTAGACCCAGTTTGACCACGATGGATAACACTTCGACGACAGCCGAAGTCATATCCTACTGGCTAAGGCCATCTCCATTAAGCGTCGACCAGTTCGACCATGATGGATAACTCTTCGACGATAGTCGAAGTCATATCCTACTAGCTAAGGCTATCGCTATTGAGCGTCGACCCAGTTCGACCACGACGGATAACACTTCGATGACCGCCGAAGTCATATCCTACTGGCTAAGGCCATCGCCATTAAGCGTCGACCCAGTTCGACTACGACAGATAACACTTCGACGACGATCGAAGTTACATCTTATCTGATTAACTAAGATCAAACTTTAACTCACCTATGACGGGGGTTAGTCCCAGGGGGACCACCCCTAATTAAGCTACCCCCAAGACCGCCTACATCATTTCGATATTGCCCAATGTCAAGATAAATTCTCCACAAATAAACGAACATCACCTCCGCAAAAGTGAAGTTTCAAAACATAAAGAATAACCAGAAAGGAATAACAACAAAAGTGTAATTCATATATTACAACAAAAGAATGTATCTACATTCATCCCAGCGAAGCTCCTCCATTACATTCCAGAAAAAAGGGAGAGAAACAAAACATATATCAACCTAAGGCTACTCGCCATCCTGTCCATCGACCCCGGGGCGGTAGGCGTCGTTATACCAGGGATTGGAATCTAGCCGGTTGACATCCTCCGAAGCATAGCCTTCACGTTCAGAGGAATCGGAATTGTACCTGCAGGCATCCTGAGCGAAACGAGCCTCGAGCTGCCACATCTGAACCTCCTCCTCTGTAGCTTGACCTACGACATGAAGCTCCTTGAACACGTCCAGTTTGGCTTCGAAATAAACCCACATCTCATGCACGTTATGGCGCGCATCCCGATCAGACGGGGGAGGAAATGAAGAAAGCTGCAAAGGCCAAACCACATCCTCGGACCTTGGCAGGGCACCCTACCTAAGAACGCCAATCTCTACAACCTTGGCTTTGAGTTTGGCAGTCAGGTCCACCACCCTACATTGCAGATCGACATTCTCCGCCGCCACCCCCCGACTAAGCTCCAGATCTTCACCCCTCGACTTGAGGAGTGATTCCAACTCACTATTACGGGCCGTTTCCCTCATCAGCTTCGCACCCATCTGCTCCAATTTCGCTACTCTACGTTCTAATTGGGCCTCCTTCTGCTTAAGACCCTCCCAAAACACCTGAAACTCAGGATCCTGCTGGAAAAGATCCGCCGCTGCCTAATGCTTGGAGCGGTACCGCTGGTACCTCTTTACTATCTTATTGAATATGGTTGCCTTTTTCTGCTCATGGCGCCTCCGCTCCATATCCAAAACAAGGTTCTGAGAGGAAAGACAAGAATTAGTAAACATCAAAACCGATCTCACGACACACAAAAATAAAAGGTTACCTGTAGAGTCATGCCGGCGACCCGTTGAGACAGCTCCGCATCACTGACGGTTTTTAGCGTTTCACGTTTAGGGGCGGCATACAACAAGGCAAGCTCCAACCTCGCCTGTTCGCTATGCAGTAACAAATTGTAAGCCCCCGAAATCACGATTTGGTGGTTGGACCCATCCGCCGTCATCTCCACGTGTATGAGACTGCCCACAAACTCATCCACATCTCCCTGGGCGATCTCGGAATCTGATCTCTCAGCATCCCCACCAACTCCATCAACGATGGTCGCTCAGCCACCTACAATGGTACGAACCGAGCTAGTACCGAAAATGGCACTTCCTTGATGGACCGACCTCCCGAAACGAATAGCGTCGGCCATAAAGATGGGTCTAGGCATTTGACGAGGCACGCTACTCTTTTCTTCTTCAGTAGCCACCGCCTTTCCCGTTTCAAGACTTCGCCTTTTACTCTCCACCGACTCCTCTCCCTCAGAAGACTCGTTCATAGATTGCGGAGTCGGTACCGATGGTGTTGTTTCGCTTGCAACCGTCGTCATAGGAGCAACTCCCCGCAAAGGAACTACAGAGATACCCCCTCGGACGGATGCACAAAGTATCTCTTGAGTATCCGAGACCACGCCCGGCCGTGCGGAGGTAGATACCGCCGCCCTCTTCTTGGGAATGCCTCGACCTGTCGACACAGATAACTCAGTCGATGAAACTTGTAAAACCTGCCAACTAAATTCAAGAAACTACCTGAAGGGACTACGTGGCCGTAACGCTGAAGGAATGCGGACCATGTGCGGGTTTCTTCTGCATAAGGTAGCAAACCGGCTACCCATTGCCTAATGCCATTGATGAGCCGGGGTGGGTGAGCCCTCGCTGTAAACAAAAAATAGTAATAATACAATCAGAACCGTCGCAGCCACGTATGGCAAAGAATTTAATGAATGGAAACGCTTAAACGTGACTGGGTCGGTCATCGGTCCTGACCACCAGTCCCTTTGCACCACGGCTCCTCAAATTTAGCATGGTACCCCTTAGGTAACCGGCGCTGAATAGCTATAAAAAATGGTGGACGGAGACCTTGCACCCAGCTAGCTCAGAGTATGTGGATAGTATCCGACATAGCTTTAAGGTATATGAAGTGAGCTGAGACGGGCACACGTTGTAAAATAGGCAAAGTTCCTCCGCCAAAGGAAAGACAGGGAGAATATAACCGATTATAAATGGATATTCATAGAATGTGCAATATCCCGTTCTATGGACGTTCTCGTAATCGGTTCTCGCCGGGACCATCTCCACATGAGCAGATATGTCGCACAATGTGCGAAGATCGTCCAAATGATCTCGCATTAACTCAGAACGCTCTGAAGGCTGCGCGAGAGAATCCTTGTTGAAGTCATTCAGAGTTAGAAGTTGCTTTGGTAGCAAGTTATCCACAGTGAGAGGGGCGAGGTCCTCTTCCCTTTCTCCTTCATTACCGCCAGAGGGAGGCGGTATATCTGATGGAGTAGCATCAGTAGCCCTCAGGTTATCCCGCCGGGATTTAGCCATGGTTTCCGTTCAAGGAATAGTGTATGAAACAGCGAAAAGGAAGGTTTCTGAGAAACGGTGAAGTCCCAGTGAAAGAAGGTGTTTATTTAGAAAGCAAAAGAAAAGTGTTTGCAAATGACCAAAAGTTGCATCAAGTTAAACCCTTATAGGATTGGGTGGCGTTAGAATCGAAGTGGCATATTTCAAACGGGCGCGGGAAACCAAAATGTCAGAACGCCTTTTTGTGTTACCTCAAGAATACGCGTAATAATAATGCATGCGCATGCTGACGTCACTTGAATAAAGGGATTGCGCATCAACTCTTCAACGGTCTCAAATATTATCTCCCACTAGTTACGTTACCGCCTTTGAACTAGGTCAAATTCTCCCAGAACAGAGTTCGAGGGTCCGCCCACCGGGGACACACCTTGATGCGACCCCGACGAATGGAGGGACTAATTGTATGGGGTTAAATTTGACCCACTACGTCTCTACGTCGGCATGGATGACCGTCAGGCATGCATGTACTAAGGAAGGGGTATGACCTAGGGATGATGGAACAAGCGATACCATAGGTTCCGTTGTCCTTTCGAGGGCATGTAGTTAGTTCGTGTATATTTTAGTATTTCAAAGAGGGTTCCTTGATATATAAAAGGTACCCAAGCATTGTAAAAGGGGAATAATTTTTTGATCGAACGATTTTTGTCTCTCTCTCTCTCTCTAAAAACCACACTCTTTGACTTTCGATCTGCTGAGATCGAAAACGAACAAACATATCGTATATCCCTAGGTCTTATTATATTCGATTACGATTTACCCCTTGATTTATTTCGATTGATCTCGAAAAGTATTCGATAACTTTTGATTCAAACAATACTCCTATACGTTGCAATTCGAATTTTAAGAGTTAAACGATTTTCTTTTGCCATGATTTTTTATATCCTTTTAAATATTTTGAGTTGTTAACTATTGTAACTTATAGTAATTTTATGTAGTTTTCAAATATGTAAATTTTATTTCAATTTTTTTAAGATAAAGTGTCCCAATCAAAAGCGTAGCTAGGAATCTCGTCAAAGGTGTTCGAACTTTAAGGAAGCCAGTATTTTTGTATGAATGGGTCCATTGATTTAAAAAAAATCAAATTATGCGACATTTGACTAAACAATTACCACACTTGTATAGAATTATAGTTTATAAATTAAAACTAATGTAAAATAAGATAACAAAAGAATTTTACCAATAAAAGTAAGCATAAAATCAAAGAAACGAGAGAGTCGAGAGCGTCTATAGTAAGTAGAGGGCTATTGTTGAAGAAATTTTTGTAGAGACTCTTGTAGATTCACTGCTTCTGGACATGGTTGATTTCGATGTTATATTGGGGATGGACTGGTTATCACCTTACCACGCTATCTTGGATTGTCATGCCAAGACTCTGACCTTAGCCTTACCAGGTTTGCCTCATTTAGAGTGGAGAGGGACTCCTGGTCATTCTACCCGTAGTGTTATTTCTTATGTGAAGGCTCGACGTATGGTCGAGAAGGGGTGTTTGGCCTATTTGGCTTATGTTCGCGATTCTAGTGCTGAGGTCCCTTCTATTGATTCTGTGCCCATTGTTCGGGAGTTCCCTGAGGTATTTCCTTCAAACCTGGTGGGTATGCCACCCGACATGGATATTGACTTTTGCATTGATTTGGCTCCGGGCACTCATCGCATTTCTATCATGCCGTATCGTATGGCCCCGCCTGAGTTGAAAGAGTTAAAGGAACAGTTGCAAGATTTGCTTAAGAAGGGTTTCATTAGACCTAGTGTTTTGCCTTGGGGTGAGCCGGTGTTGTTTGTTAAAAAGAAGGATGGGTCAATGAGAATGTGTATTGATTACCGGCAATTGAACTGGGTTACAATCAAGAATAAGTATCCGCTGCCGAGGATTGATGATTTGTTCCATCAGCTTTAGGTTGCCAAGGTATTTTCCAAGATTGATTTGAGATCTAGCTACCATCAGTTGAGGATTAGGGCATCCGATGTCCCTAAGATAGCTTTCCGCACTCGGTACGGGCATTATGAGTTCTTGGTTATGTCATTTGGGTTGAGAAATGCACCAGCAGCTTTTATGGATTTGATGAACCGAGTGTTCAGGCCTTATTTGGATTCGTTCATAATAGTCTTCATTGATGATATATTGATATATTCTCGGAGGCAGGAGGAGCACGAGCAATACCTTAGAGTGGTTCTTCAGACTCTGAGGGATAGTCAGTTATATGCAAAGTTCTCAAAGTGTGAGTTCTGGTTGAGTTCGGTTGCATTTTTGGGTCATATTGTGTCCGTAGAGGATATTCAGGTTGATCCGAAGAAGATTGAGGCAGTCAAGAACTAGCCTAGACCAGCATCAGCTACAGAGATTCAGAGTTTCTTGGGATTGGCAGGCTACTATCGTCGGTTCGTGGAGGGGTTTTCATCTATCGCAGCCCCGATGACCAGGTTGACCCAGAAGGGTGCCTAGTTCAGATGGTCAGATGGGTGTGAGGCGAGCTTTCAAAAGCTCAAGACAGCTTTGACTACAACACCAGTGTTGGTTTTGCCCATAGGTTTCAGGGCCTTATACAGTTTATTGTGATGCTTCTCGCATTGGACTTGGTGCAGTGTTGATGCAGGATGGCAAGGCCATTGCCTATGCTTCGTGGCAGTTGAAGATTCATGAGAAGAACTATCTGGTTCATGATTTGGAGTTGGCAGCCATAGTTCACGCATTGAAGATTTGGAGGCATTATCTGTATGGCGTGGCATGTGAGGTATTCACGGATCACAATAGTATTCAGTATTTGTTCAAGCAAAAGGAGTTGAATTTGAGGCAGAGGAGGTGGTTGGAGTTGTTGAAAGATTATGATATCACCATTTTATATCATCCGGGAAAGGCCAATGTAGTGGCCGATGCTTTGAGTTGGAAGTTAGCCAGTATGGGTAGTCTTGCTTATATTCTGATCGATGAGAGGCCACTTGCTTTGAATATTCAGACTTTGGCCGATCAGTTCGTGAGACTGGATGTTTCTGAGCCCAGTCGTGTTTTAACTTACATGGTCCCTTGTTCTTCTTTATTGGATCGTATTTGTGATCGGCAGTATGATGATCCCCATTTGTGTGTCCTTAGAGACACGGTGCAGCACGGAGGTGTCAAGCAAGTTACCATAGGTGATGATGGAGTTTTGAGATTGAAGGATAGAGTTCGTGTGCCCAATGTGGATGTCCTTCGAGAGTTGATTTTAGAGTAGGCTCACAGTTCCCGGTACTCTATTCATCCGGGCGCCGCAAAGATGTATCAGGATTTGTGGCAACATTATTGGTGGTGGAGAATGAAGAAGGATATTTTTGCATACGTGGCTCGGTGTTTGAATTATCAGCAGGTCAAGTATGAGCATCAGAGGCCCGGTGGTTTATTTCAAAGGATTGATCTTCCTGAGTGGAAGTGGGAGCAGATCACTATGGACTTTGTTACTGGACTCCCATAGACTCGGAAGAAGTTCGACGCAGTATAGGTCATTGTTGATAAGCTGACCAAGTCAGCATATTTCATTCCTGTGGCAGTCTCCTATTCTTCTGAGAGGTTAGCTGAGATCTATAGCCGGGAGATTGTTTGCCTTCATGGTGTGCCTATGTCTATCATTACGGACCGAGGTACGCAGTTTACCTCGCGCTTCTGGAGAGCAGTTCAGCGAGAGTTGGGCATGCGGTTTGAGTTGAGCACAACATTTCATCCCTAGACGGACGGACAGTCCGAGCGGACTATTTGGATTTTGGAGGATATGCTATGAGCTTGTGTCATTGACTTTGGAGGCTCATGGGATCAGTTTTTGCCTTTAGCGAAGTTCGCCTACAACAACAACTACCAGTTGAGTATTCAGATGGCTCCTTATGAGGCCTTATATGGTAGGCGGTGTCGGTCTCCGGTTGGATGGTTTGTGCCGGGGGAGGCTCTGTTGTTGGGCACAGATCTGGTTCAGGATGCCTTGGACAAGGTCAGGATCATTCAGGTTAGGCTTCGTACAGCTCAGTCCAGGCAAAAGAGCTATGCTGACCGAAAGGTTCGAGATTTGGCTTTCATGGTCGGTGAGCGGGTATTGCTTCGAGTGTCGCCTATGAAGGGTATGATGAGATTTGGGAAGAAAGGCAAGCTTATCCCTAGGTTCATTGGTCTATTTGAGATTCTTGATCAAGTGGGACAGGTGGCGTATAGACTTGCATTGCCGCCGGGCTTATCAGCCGTGCATCCAGTGTTTCATGTGTCCATGCTTTGGAAATATAATAACGATCCATCCCACGTGTTAGATTTCAGCACTGTCCAGTTGGACAAGGATTTGCCTTATGAGGAGGAGTCAGTGGCTATTCTAGACCGGCAGATTCGTCAGTTGAGATAGAAGAGATTTCCTTCTGTTCGTGTTCAGTGGAGAGGTTAGCCTCCTGAGGCATCGACCTGGGAGTCCGAGTTCGATATGCGAAGCCGTTATCCTCGACTCAGGTACTTCCTTCTTCTATTCGTTCGAGGACGAACGGTTGTTTTAGAGGTGGAGAATGTGATGACCCAAAATGTCTTACCTGCTTTAAACTAAATTCTGTATTTTCGAGGCCTTGACAACCTCATTTAGAGTCACCTCGATTTAAGTGCGCAGTTCGGGCACGTAAAAGCTTAAATATGAAAATTCATGAAAAATGATAAAATTTGACTAATAAATAAATTAAATTGATTTCCGTCAACGTTTTAGGTAAACGGATCCAGACCCATGATTTGACGGTCCTGGAGGGTCCGTAGGAAAATACAGGACTTGGGCATATGCTCGGAATAGAATTCCAAGGTCCCACGCCCGAGAAATAAATTTTTAAAAGAAATTGTTTTAGAAAATTTGACATGAAATTTGATTAGAACATGATGGTATCGGGCCGGTATTTTGGTTCTCACACCCGGTACAGGTCTTATATATGATTTAAGACATTTTTTTAAAATTTGGTGAAAAACGGATGTCATTTGACGTGATTCGGACCTAAATTGCTAAAGTTGATGTTTTATGAAGTTTGAGAAAAATTCTTTGATTTTGAGGTTTAATTCGTTGTTGTTAAGGTTATTTTGGTGCTTTGATTGCACGGATAAGTTCGTATGATGTTGTTGAGTTAGTGCGAGCGTTTGGTTAGGAGCCCCGAGGGCTCTGGTGTGTTTCGGGAAGTTTTGGACTTCAGAAAAATTGCAGAAACAGCTGCTCTAGTGTACTGATGCTTTCTTCTTCGCTTCGCGGGAGAACCCACGCGAACGCGATGCATTAATTTTTACTAAAGGAAAATCCTTCTACGTGAACGCGTAGCTCAGGTTGCGAACGCGAGGCAGTGGGGGGTTATCCCTTCGCGAATGCGGTCCTGGCCAACGAGCGTGAAAGCCAAGTGGGCCTAGGCAGGGGGTGGGGCAACTACCCTATGTGAGCACGTGATTTTGCCTCACACGAATTACTCCCAAAGAACTCAAAATAAAATAATTTTTTCTTTGTGTGCAATTTTATGAATTTTCATGATATTTTCTGTTATTGTTTGCATTTGTGTGCATGTTTATTTGTTAAATTAATAAAAAATACAAAAATATATTGCAATTACATTTAGGATTTAATTAGACATTTTGAAATTAATTAATAACTAAGTGTTTTATAAAAATAGAAAAAATCACAAAAAATGTATTTTTGCATTTTTATTAATTAATGATGAATTTTGTGTTAATCTAGGGTTTAGTTATTTTGTGATAATTACTACTTAGAGTTAATTAATATTTTTAGGATAATTTCGTCAAGGTTAAATTTAGGTTTATATTTTTATTTTAATTAGGAAGAAAATAGAAAAGGAAAAAGAATTAAATAGAAAAGGAAATTTGGGCCAAAAGCCCCAGCCCAAATAAAAAATAAGTCAAAACCCGTCCAAATTGAGGCCCAAACCCATTCCCCACCCAGTCCATCTCCACACCCACCAAACGACGTCGTTTGGGTTCGATTGACCCAAGCCGTTGGATCAATTCAATCAAACGATCGAAATCCCACCCCATTACTCATTTATCTACACGACCCGCATCCTCTGAACTGGTCCAGCACCCCACTAAACCAAACGACCCCGTTTAGTCTTAATGAATTAATCTGAGCCGTTGAATTCCAATTATCCAACGGCCTAAATTAATTTGTGAGTTTAATATACTCAATACCCTTACCCCCCCACCCAAGCCAAACCCCTACCTCCTCGTCTCTCTTCAGAGACCAAATCCAGCACCACCACGAACTACCGCTGACCGCCCGCTGGAAATTGCCCACGGCGGCTGTCAACCACCAATCACCACCAAAATTACACCCCAAACTCCCCTCAACCCCCCTCTTCCCAAATATCCAAACCACTCCCTTCGAATCACAGCCAAACCAGTCGAATATCAATTTGAAACCATAAACCCTAGCGTCGTCACAAGATTTTCTGGTGGCGGCGCCACCTCGAACCGGTCCCAAAAAAACACCCCATGACCACCAAGACCCCCTCTTCCCTAATCCACCATTAGTTACCCTCGAATCCCTCTGAAACCCATCGAATATTGAATCAAAGATGAGACCTAAATGGTCAAAACTCTAAAAAAAAATGACTGATTGGGTAACGATTAAGACTGAAATGGATCTTGTTCATGTGTTATCATCTGAGAACATATGATTAAGACCCTTTTCAGTCAAAATCGAGAGGTTGAAAAATAACTCCAAGACTGGGCCAGTCGTTTAGGTATTTTCAATTCCTTTTCCTTTCTTTCATTTTTCTGTTTCTTTTGTTTCGTTTAAATTCATGTGTTCATCTCCTACTCCTTTCTATTTCATTTTTCTTACATTTTTTGTTCTTTGATTTTTGTATTTTCATTACCTTAGTCTGTGTAACTATGTCGCCTATTTTTAACCCCATGTCTGTTTGTTAATTATTAATCAGTTGCATAATAATTGTTTAATTCCGAAATCACTTAAATGTTTGATTTTTCTTTTTTCTGCCTACCATATTGATTGCAGAATTTTGTTAATTAGCTGTTAATTGAGCTTTGGTTTATTTCTAAGACATGTGATAGGTTGAATCTTAGGTCAGTTTGACCCATTCGATTTCAGAACCTGAGGTAATTAACAAGGCTTTAGAGGGTAGTTTAGGAAGTTAGAACCTCACTAATTGAAATAAGGGCTGCCAGCAATATTAAATGGGGCACTACTAGATTTGGATAACAGTATTAAGCTAAGTGGAGGATTAAAAATGAAAAGTTGAATTATAATGGGTAGTGCACTAATTGAGTGGATAGTTGAGTGGATAATGAGTGGATGATTTAAGAAATAAATTGTTAGTGGTAAACACATTCATGAAATGCCTATTTAAAAGGCTGGAAATTAGATGTTCTGGAGGGAGATTGATTCTGATAAGAACCTTGAAATACTCTGAAAAATAGAGAGAAGAGAGAGCTGAAGAATACACAAACATTCTAAAAATTGGAGAGCCTAAGGAGAAACACATAGAATTCGGGGGGAGTCTGAGAAAGAGATAAGAATAGAAATTGAGAGGAGACAGACACATACACACACAAAAGATACTGAAGAGAACACAGATAGAGACACAAGATAGATTCTAAAAAAAATACTGAATAGAAAGAGAGTTAAAAATGAGCTAAAATTCTGTTTGGTATTCAAGGGTTTGGATTCAGGTTTTGGTTGTATTTTGATCTTGAGCTTTATGTGCTACTGTTGTGGATTCAAACCTATTTTAAAGTGATCACTTTTGGGCTGATCTTGTTGCTGAAACACTGTTCCTGCTACTGTTCTATTGCTGATCATTTCCTATGTTGTTTTCAAATTCCAGGTATTCCTTGATTCTCTAGGAGATGATATGCAAATCTGAAAGCTGTAATTGCCTGAAGCTTCATGAATGAATGACTTCTTTTCCTTAAATCTCCAATGTCAATTATTTGGTTAGAATTTCTGAATTCATTAATGTAGTGTAAAAGTGTTTAGCCTAGCTTGTTCATCTTAGAATAGTATTAGTATTTCTAAGAATTCATGCTCCCCTTTTGTTTTATTGAAAATTTGTGGTCTGATAGTTTAATTCGCATGTAATTCAGGACGTTTAAGGATTGTGTATATAGGCTGCTGTTTAAGTTATTCACAAGTTAGGTTGTGTATATATTCAGTTATGTGGTTGAGCTTTTGTTTTGATCTCTAGCTTATCACTTTAATTTAAGAGTTAGGATTCAGTCAATTAGAAGGGCAATGGCCTGTTCTGAAAAAATGAGAGTTTGTGATAGTTATTCTTTGTTGCAAAGCCATTAATGCTTCATATAATTGGGTTCACACATCTATATAAGAAATGGGGTTTGTTTTGTCAAGGGTATGGTTCATTCTAGCATAAGTCTAAAATTCTACTAAGTGTGTCTTTATGTTTACTCATTATGGCACTTCATAAAGTTATACTTAATGATTCATATGGGTTAAGCTAATGTTGGAGTCTCATGGCTGTTTTATAAAGCTAGCTAACAGATTGACGTTAAGTATAACAAACCAACGAGTTCTTGGTTCAAGAGTATTTGATTAAGTTGATCATTTGTTATTCCGTTTTTTTATATAAATCTGGAAACCAAATGGGGTGAAATGGGTTGTTTTGATCTTTGGCTAATGACTAATCGACACGAGTTCTATATAGTACTATTCGTGGGTTCCAATTCACTGGGCTGGCCTCATGTTAATTTCCTATGACCCAATTCATGTGTTGGAATGCAATCAGCAATAACAGCTTCAAATTAGGGCATTGGGCTTTTCTTTCAGGACCAACTGTTAGAAGTAATTGTATATGTGTGCTAATTTACAATAGACTTTAATGTTCAAGGTAATCACACTTCTAGTAGCCTTTAAAATAATTAATCTTTTATCTAGACGGAGGGCCATATTAGATAACATAATCATTCTTAGCCTTCCCGGGTTTTGTTATGTCATCCTTTAAAAAATAAAAGTGAGGTACGTCGTGCCAAACAAAATGACAATTACGTGACTCTCCTTTTAATTAGCTTTAACTCAACCTTAAAATCCGAGGTGTGCCATTTAGCAAATTTCTATGGCCCTCACAAAGTTAAAACGCATAGTTTCTTTAGGCGCGTATTTAAATAATATTACCTTCCTAAACTCGGGTGCACATTTATGTGACCCAAATTCAAATTTCAACGTTAGATAAAATGTGTTATGGGCTATGGGTGCATTTATGTGACGTGGCTCGAAATATATTTTAAATAGCGTTGCAATCTTTCTTACAAAAAAAATAATTAAATAAAAGTGGTCAAAAACTAAATTTGCACATAGGTTCATAATTGTTTAAAATCAGATAATTAAGCCGAATATAACAGCTGAGGGACCGTGCTAGAACCACGGAACTCGGGAATGCCTAACACCTTCTCCCGGATTAACAGAATTCCTTACCTAGATTTTTGGTTCGCGGATTGTAATACAGAGTCAACATTTTCCTCGATACGGGATTTGAACCGGTGACTTGGGACACCATAAATCTCTCAAGTGGTGACTCTGAATCTTTTAATAAATAAATCCTTTTTCGATTGTACTTAAATTAAAAAAAAACTCCCTTTATTATGCCCTTTTCGGGGAGTAGTGAAAAAGGAGGTGTGACAGCTCTGGCGACTCTGCCGGGGACAGCCAGAATTCGAGCTTGTACATGTTGACTTTTATTTGGCTTTATTAATTTTGTATATACTGTGATTTATTTGGGCATAATGTGCTACTTGTTTGCTTTTTACCGCTTTGATAATTTTTGAACTGTGCATATAAACTGTCTTCTCACGCATTCCCTCTGAGTCTTCTTAAAATTAAAATTGGGTATTTGCTTGACATATCCCGCTTTCTTTGAGATACCCGAGGTGTTTGTCACCCGGTGAAGGATTTTAGTCACACCTGTTTTAGGTGGGGAGCACCACCAGTTAAGCCGGAAAACAATGCTACCGGTACACTGACCCTCCTCGGCTCGAGTTGTCTGCTCGAGTAAGCCAATCTAGATACTTTCTCCAATAAGGTTTTAACCTAGAATAACAAAACCTCATGTCGGATCCCTAGTAGGAACGTTTGTTTGTATCACGTGCATTTGACCTTGGAGATTCAACACATGGGTTAGGTCTGTCTAGGACAGGTGTACCCGAAATAAAAAGATCATCCTGATGCATCTTACTTGCTACTTGTGCATTTATTTGCTTCGGAGTTGCATGTTGACCAGCTTTTGAAGATTGAGAGGAGAATTAAAAAAAATAAAAAATAAAAAATGAGGGAAATAATTACTCTTTTTGGGAAAAATCAAGATATAAAAGAAGAAGAAAAATAATATATATATATATATATATATATATATATATATATATATATATATATATATATATATATATATATATATATATATATATATATATAGAAGGAAAAGGTTTTGTTTTCAAAAAAAAAAATATAGTTGGTTTTGTTTGGCAGAACTACGTAAGTTTGATTCTCACCGGATGTGGGATACATAGGCAACCCATATCGGATTCTACTATTTGAAAAAAAAAAATTAAAAATTTTAAGGGTAAATAAAATGTCATTGTTTTAAGTAAAGGTAATGCCATTCTTGTCCAAAATAGCCAAATGTCCCTAAAAGGACGTTGGAAGGCCGTTTTTGCGAGAACAGCCGTCTTTGATCATTTCTCAAAATATTTTGGCCGGTTAGCAAACACAGCCTTTAAATCTTCTTCGAAAGTGCGAAAAGGCCGTATTGACAAAATCGGATATTTTTTGAGAAAAAGTGATGATTTAAAAAAAAAAAAGTCTGTCAGTAAGAGTCTGTTAGTCTATTTTAGACTGTATTGCCATTTTGATGTTAGAGTCTTTTAGAGTCCGTTAATATTGTAATAAACACGTTTTTCTTTCATGAAATTTGAAAAAAAAATCCAAAAATCTTTGTTAGTCATTCCGCACTTATCTGCCAGAACTACGCACGGTCTGATTCATGCAGGGACATGATACGTAGGCACTCTCCATAAGATTCGACCACAACTAAAAAAAATGTATGAAAAAAAGGGATTAAATAAAAAAGATATGAGTATCAATAAAAGAGAATGGAATAAAGAAAAGCCGGGATGACGCAAGCAACCAAGCAAATACATGATAGAACTGGCTGAAATGCTTAGGTGCATTGTATCCCAATGTGCGATTGCATATCTGTAAATACTAATGACTAACAAGTTTGCTTTTGATTCCAGAATTCAAGCAATTATTAGTTACTTAGCATACTGGCAACCCATTCATACCAAACCAGATCCAAAGAAGAAATAGAAGAAATCATGTCTAGTCCAGATAGAGAGACAAGTGCCGAGGTAGAAGAGTTAGATGTGAATACAATGAAAGAGGAAATGTATAAACTGAAACAACAGATGGCCGAGATGTATCAGGCCTGGACCAAGGAGCAACCACCACCAGCCTATCCTGCTAACCCTACCTTCATCCCCACACCGGCTCAGTCTCCGGAATAGATTGTTTCTGATTCATCCCTAAGTTTTCCCATCTATCAACATTACAGGGAACCACTTCTCATACACCCCAAGCTCCACCACCAAAACCAATTCCATACCCTCCTCCACCAATCACACCGGTCTTCGTGGTATCTCCACCAGCCGCACTCCACCCATCCTCTAGCGAGCCTATGTTCCCAGCCCCGGATAACCAATATTACCCCCCGGAGCCCACTTTCAAAGCTCCTGAACCTTACTCCTATACTCCGCATTTGGACCTCCCGATAGGAGTGGAAAAACCATTCAAAAATCCTGAAGAGGATGAGATGTTCAGAAAAGTGAAAATCTTAGAGCAATCATTCAGAGATATACGGGGATTGGGAGGATAGGTGAGTGTAGCCTACAAGGACCTGTGTTTGTTTCCAAACGTGAAATTACCGGCGGGATTCAAGATGACCAAGTTTGACTTGTACAACGGGCACGGTGACCCAGTGGCGCACTTAAGAGGGTTTTGCAGCAAGATGAGGGGAGCAGGAGGAAAAGATGAGTTGTTGATGGCTTACTTCAGTCAGGGTTTGAGTGGATCAGCACTGGAATGGTACACACGGCAAGATCATAGAAGATGGTATACCTGGGACGATCTGGCACAAGCATTTGCCGATCATTTCCAATACAATCTTGAGATCATTCCTGACCGATTATCATTGATGAAGTTGGAGAAAAAACACATCGAAAGCTTCAGGGAGTATGGTTTCCGCTGGAGGGATCAAGAAGCAAGAGTGGACCCCTAATGAAGGAAAGCGAGATGGTAGAATATTTTCTACAAGCTTTAGAACCAACATATTATGGACATCTGGTCTCGGCTGTAGGAAAATCTTTCAACGAGGTGGTAAAAATGGGAGGAATGGTAGAGGAAGGCCTCAAGTCGAACAAAATCATGAGTTATTCGGCTATAAAGGCTACCACCCAGGCTATTCAGGGTGGCACAGGAGGAATCAGAATAAAAAAAAGAGAGGACGTGGCAATGGCCGATGCAGGAAATTTGTTCGGACCGAGGGGATCATCTTACCATTACAATCAACCTCGACCCCACCAAGCTTAACCCCACACCCAGTATAGTCCAACTCAACAATACTATCCTCCAACAACACCTCAATTTTTGTCCACCATGCACAAGCATATATCCAACCTCCTGTCCACGCGTAATGGCATGCTCCTGTCCCGCAAAATGCTTACCCACCTCCAAGAGCTTACCGAAACCCTCCTAGACCAGGTTTTCGGCCTAACCAAGCATTCAAGGATGAAAGGTTATAGAAGAAGAAAACCTTTACGCCATTGGGAGAATCATATACTAGTCTATTCCACAGGCTAAGACAATTGGATATGCTAAGGCCAATACAATCCAAACTGCCAAATCCAACTCCGAAAAATCTGGACTATTTTGTAAGCTGTGTGTATTGTTCTGGTACTCCCGGTCATGAAATAGAGAAATGTTTGCACTTGAAAAGTGCTATTCATGAGCTCATTGATACCAACAGAATTGAAGTTCAGGCTCCTGAAGCACCCAACATCAATCGAAATCCAATGTCGGCTCATCAAAAGACAAATATGATCGAGATAGTGCATAAAGAGGGAGAGCTTAGCCATCACAGACCATCATGATGATTCAGTCCAGTGGATCCAAGATAGTTGAGTAGCCAGGTGGAGAGTCAATGCTCACATTGAGCAAGAAAAGTGTTGAACCGTCAGTGAAAGTTGAGAAGGGGAATTCGAATGAAGTTGTAGCCAAGCCAAAAAGGATAAAGATAGTTGTGCCAGGAGTGGCAAGCAGACCCACTGTAATCGTGGAAGGTGCTCGTGCAGATCCCGTCATCATCAAGCTGGTAATATAATTACCGATAGTTGACAGCAAAGAAATTCCACGGAATTATGATCGGGTTATAGTAACTTATAAAGGAAAGGAAGTCAAGGAGGAAGTTTGCGAAGCCCAAGGGTTAACTCGCTTGGGAAGGTGTTTTGCTCCTGCAGAATTGAGAAAAGCTAATCCAGCGTCAATGAAGAAATCCGTGATTGAAGAGGAAGCAGAAGAGTTCCTGAAGAAGATGAAGATGCAGGATTATTCTATTGTAGAGCAGTTGAAGAAGACGCCAGCTCAGATTTCATTACTCTCATTGTTGATCCATTCAGATGAACATTGTCAGGCGTTGATGAAAATCCTGAACGAGGCCCATGTTCCTGACAATATCTCAGTAAACCACTTGGAAAAGATAGCAAATAGGATATTTGAGGTGAACAGGGTTACTTTTGCCGATGATGAGTGACCGGAAGAAAGTACAGAGCATAATATTGCCCTTTATCTTACAGTAAAGTGTGAAGAATCTATGGTTACTCGAGTTTTGATCGACAATGGGTCTAGTGCAAACATTTGTCCTCTCTCCACATTGAACAAATTGAAAGTGGATAATGACAGAATCCGCAAGTACAGTATTTGCGTTCAGGGGTTCGAAGGCGGAGGTAAAGATTCGGTCGGGGAGATAGTGTTGGAGCTGATGATTGGGCCCGTGGAGTTTACTATGGAATTCCAAGTATTGGATGTAGCGGTCACTTACAGCCTTTTGTTGGGGAGACCCTGGATTCATGCCGCCAAGGTCGTTCCATCTACTCTGCATCAGATGGTTAAATTTGAGTGGGACCGACAAGAAATTATGGTTCATGGTAAGGATAATCTGCGCTCCCAGAGTGACACCATTGTACCATTTATCGAAGTAGAGGATGACAATAGGCCATGGGTATACCAAGTTTGTGATATCAGTCAAAACCCGTCCAAATTGAGGCCCAAACCCGTTCCCCACCCAGTCCATCTCCACACCCACCAAACGACGTCGTTTGGGTTCGATTGACCCAAGCCGTTGGATCAGTTCAATCAAACGATCGAAATCCCACCCTGTTACCCATTTATCTACCCGACCCGCATCCCCTGAACAGGTCCAGTACCCCACTAAACCAAACGATCCCGTATTGTCTTAATGAATTAATCTGAGCCGTTGGATTCCAATTATCCAACGGTCCAAATTAATTCGTGAGTTTAATATACTCAATACCACGAACCACCCAAGCCAAACCCCTACCTCCTCGTCTCTTTTGAGAGACCAAATCTAGCACCACCACGAACCACTGCTGACCGCCAGTCGGAAATCGCCCACGGCGGCAGTCAGCCACCAATCACCACCAAAATTACACCCCAAACTCCCCTCAACCTCCTTTTCCCAAATATCCAAACCACTCCCTTCGAATCACAGCCAAACCCGTCGAATATCAATTTGAAACCATAAACCCTAGCACCGCCACAAGATTCTCCGGTGGCGGTGGCGCCTCAGACCGACCCCAAAACAATACCCCATGACCATCAAGACCCCCTCTTCCCTAATCCACCATTAGTTACCCTCGAATCCCTATGAAACCCATCGAATATTGAATCAAAGATGAGACCTAAAAGGTCAAAACTCTAAAAAAATGACAGATTGGGTAACGATTAAGACTGAAATGGATCTTGGTCATGTGTTCTCATCTGAGAACACATGGTTAAGACCCTTTTCAGTCAAAATCGAGAGGTTGAAAAAGAACTCCAAGACTGGGTCAGTCGTTTAGGTATTTTCAATTCCTTTTCCTTTCTTTCATTTTTCTGTTTCTTTTGTTTCGTTTAAATTCCAGTGTTCATCTCCTACTCCTTTCTGTTTCATTTTTCTTACATTTTTTGTTCTTTGATTTTTGTTATTTTATTGCCTTAGTCTGTATAACTATGTCGTATGTTTTTAACCCCATGTCTGTTTGTTAATTATTAATCTGTTGCATACTAATTGTTTAATTCCGAAATCACTTAAATGTTTGATTTTTCTTTTTTCTGCCTATCATATTGATTGCAGACTTTTGTTAATTAGCTATTAATTGAGCTTTGGTTTATTTCTAAGACATGTGATAGGTTGAATCTTAGGTCAGTTTGACCCATTCGATTTTAGAACCTTAGGTAATTAACAAGGCTTTAGAGGGAAGTTAAGGAAGTTAGAACCTCAATAATTGAAATAAGGGCTGCCAGCAATATTAAATAGGGAACTACTGGATTTGGATAATAGCATTAAGCTAAGTGGAGGATTAAAAATAAAAAGTTGAATTATAATGTCTAGTGCACTAATTGAGTGGATAGTTGAGTGGCCGATTTAAGAAATAAATCGTTAGTGGTAAACACACTCATGAAATGCCTATTTAAAAGGCTGGAAATCGGAGGTTCTGGAGGGAGATTGATTTTGAGAAGAACCTTGAAATACTCTAAAAAATAGAGAGAAGAGAGAGCTGAAGAATACACAAACATTCTGAAAATTGGAGAGCCTAAGGAGAAACACATAGAATTCAGGGGGAGTCTGAGAAAGAGATAAAAATAGACATTGAGAGGAGATAGAAACATACACACACAAAAGATACTGAAGAGAACACAGATAGAGACACAAGACAGATTCTAAAAAAGAATACTGAATAGAAAGAGAGTTAAAAATGAGCTGAAATTCTGTTTGGTATTCAAGGGTTTGGATTCAGGTTTTGGTTGTATTTTGATCTTGAGCTTTATGTGCTACTGTTGTGGATTCAACCCTGTTTTAAAGTGATCATTTCTGGGCTGATCTTGTTGCTGAAACACTGTTCCTGCTACTGTTCTATTGCTGATCATTTCCTGTGTTGTTTTCAAATTCCAGGTATTCCTTGATTCTCTAGGAGATGATATGCAAATCTGAAAGCTGTAATTGCCTGAAGCTTCATGAATGAATGACTTCTTTTCCTTAAATCTCCAATGTCAATTATTTGGTTAGAATTTCTGAATTCATTAATGTAGTGTAAAAGTGTTTAGCCTAGCTTGTTCATCTTAGAATAGTATTAGTATTTCTAAGAATTCATGTTCCCCTTTTGTTTTGTTGAAAACCTGTGGTCTGATAGTTTAATTCGCATGTAATTCAGGACGTTTAAGGATTGCGTATATGGGCTGATGTTTAAGTTATTCACAAGTTAGGTTGTGTATATATTCAGTTATGTGGTTGAGCTTTTGTTTTGATCTCTAGCTTATCACTTTAATTTAAGAGTTAGGGTTCAGTCAATTAGAAGGGTAATGGCTTGTTCTGGAAAAATGAGAGTTTGTGATAGTTATTCTTTGTTGCAAAGCCATTAATGCTTCATATAATTGGGTTCACACATCTGTATAAGAAATGGGGTTTGTTTTGTCAAGGGTATGGTTCATTTTAGCATAAGTCTAAAATTCGACTAAGTGTGTCTTTATGTTTACTCATTATGGCACCTCATAAAGTTATACTTAATGATTCATATGGGTTAAGCTAATGTTGGAGTCTCATGGCTGTTTTATAAAGCTAGCTAACAGATTGACGTTAAGTATAACAAACCAACGAGTTCTTGGTTCAAGAGTATTTGATTAAGTTGATCTTTTGTTATTCCGTTTTTTTATATAAATCTGGAAACCAAATGAGGTCAAATGTGTTGTTTTGATCTTTGGCTAATGACTAATCGACACGAGTTCTATATAGTACTACTCGTGGGTTCCAATTCACTGGGCTGGACTCACGTTAATTTCCTATGACCCAATTCATGTGTTGGAATACAATCAACAATAACAGCTTCAAATTAGCGCATTAGGCTTTTCTTTCAGGACCGGCTATTAGAAGTAATTGTATATGGGTGCTAATTTACTATAGACTTTAATATTCAAGGTAATCACACTTCTAGTAGCCTTTAAAATAATTAATCTTTTATCTAGACGGAGGGCCATATTAGATAACATAATAATTCTTGGCCTTCCCGGGTTTAGTTAGGACATCCTTTAAAAAATAAAAGTGAGGTGCGCCATGCCAATCAAAATGACAATTGCGTGGCTGTCGTTTTAATTAGCTTTAACTCAACCTTAAAATCCGAGGTGTACCATTTAGCAAATTTCTATGGCCTCACAAAGTTAAAACGCGTAGTTTCTTTAGGCGCGTATTTAAATAATATTACCTTCCTAAACTCGGGTGCACATTTATGTGACCTAAATCCAATCTTAACGTTAGATAAAATGTGTTATGGGCTACAGGTGCATTTATGTGACGTGGCCTGAAACATATTTTAAATAGCGTTGCAATCTTTCTTAAAAAAATAATTAAATAAAAGTGGTCAAAAACTAAATTTGCACATAGGTTCATAATTATTTAAAATCAGAATTAAGCCGAATATAACAGCTGAGCGACCGTGCTAGAACCACGGAACTCGGGAATGCCTAACACCTTCTCCCGGGTTAACAGAATTCCTTACCTGGATTTCTGGTTCGCGGATTGTAATACAGAGTCAACCCTTTCCTCGATTTGGGATTTGAACCGGTGACTTGGGATACCATAAATCTCCCAAGTGGTGACTCTGAATCTTTTAATAAATAAATCCCATTTTGATTGTCCTTAAATTGGAAAAAACTCCCTTTATTACGCTCTTTTCGGGGTGTAGTAAAAAAGGAGGTGTGACACCCTACGCGAACGTGATACCTTGAACGCGAACACGAGGCTCGAGGAGATTCTACTCCGCAAACGCGAGCTGTTGTCCGCGAACGCGAAGGCTTATCCAGCCTAACTCATTGCGAATGCGAAGGGTGTGTCGCGAACGCGTGTTAGAACATTTTTGCCCGGTGATTTTTAAAAAAGACCAAAACAGAACACTTATGAAATTTTTACAAAATTTTATAAACCTCTTCTTCTCCAAAGCTCTTAGGAGATTTTTGAAGCATCTCCTCACCATAATCTTTTGGGTAAGTAATTTTTAACTTGTTATCTTCCATTTCTACCAACACCCACTAGATTTCTAGGCCTAAACATGAAATTTGGGGTAGAAAATTAGGGATTGGGTAGAGTTAGGGCTTTTTGATTCATTGTGATTTAGACCTCGTTTTGGGGTCGAATTCTGGAATTAATTATATATTTAGGCTCGTGAGTGAATGGGGGGGGGGGTCAGATTTTAGTTCGAACCTCGTGTTTTGACCAAGCGGGCCCGGGGTCGATTTTTGGATTTTTGGGAAGAATTATTAGAAAGCTATAATTTGGCATTGGAATTGAATTGTGTAGCGTTTATTGATGTTATAAAGTCAATTATGTATAGATACGATTGATTTGGAGCTGAATTAGAAAGGAAAGGCGGTATTTGAGACTTGAGTTAGCCGTGGAAGTTTGAGGTAAGTGTTCGGTCTAACCTAAGCTTGAGAGATTATGAGTTGTATCCTATTTGCTAATTGCTTCTTGTTGAGTACGACGTATAGGCATGGTTACGAGTATCTATACATTGGTGTCGAACATGACCATGAGTCTTAAATTGATAGATGTTGTGTTCTTAAATGTTACTACGGACGCTTTAATTAATGATTCTCGATATTAAGCAAAGATTTAGTTTATTTTTGTGGATTCTATTTATGATCGAGTGTTGGTACTAATTGAACTGAGTAGGAGTTGAGTTAGGATTGGTTACAGCTGATTCTCCCTTGCCGGGATGTTTGTCTTGATATTGTTGCTCCCTTGTTGGGAAGTTATTACATTGCTTTGTTCCCTTGCCGGGATTCCTTGTGATTTTTTGTTGGCTTGTAAATGAGATCGGGTGGTATACCTACCACGAGATATAATAAAATGGGATCGGGTGATACACCTACCACGAGATATAATGAAATAGGATCGGGTGGTACGCCTACCACGAGATAAATGAAATGGGATCGGGTGGTATGCCTATCACGAGATTTGATGAAATGGGATCGGGTGATACGTCTACCACGGGATTTGATAAAATAGGAACGGGTGGTATGTTTACCACGGGATATGAGAAAAGGAATCGGGTTGCACGCATGCAACAAGATGTAAACTGAGAGTGAAAACTGCCTTTATTTTCCTTATCTTTGTTAGAAGTTTAATTTTGGTTTCTTGATAATTCTCTTGAGATTCTATTTTTATCTGTTATTCCTTTAAGCACGTTTCCTCTTCCCAGCTTTAATTGTTTGTTCTAGTTTTTTTTTTTTTGCTGTATATGTATGTAACTACACAGGTTTATCTGGAGTTTGGTCCTAGCCTCGTCAGTACCTCGCCGGGGTTAGGCCAGGCATTTACCAGCACATGGAATCGGTTGTGCTGATACTACACTCTACACTCTGTGCAGATACCGGAGTAGCACTGGGTCAGCAGCAGTAGGGGAGCCAACCTTCAGTCCACCGAGATTTCGAAGTAGTCCTGCAAGCGTTTGCAGGCCCGACGTCTCTTCTATCAGTCATTATGTTCTGTTTTTATTTGTATTCAAGACAGACTGTATTTCTTTTCTTCTGACATTTGTATGTAGTATTCATAGTGAATATTGTGATACCGGTTTCTGGGTAGAGACACATGTTCGTATTTTCATCTTATTTTGATATTATATTAGTCTAAGTCTTCCGCTAAATTTTAACTTCCGCTATTATTTAAATGTTGATCACCTGTTATTATAGGATGTTGAAAAGGACTAAAATGAAAGAGTTAAGATTTCTAAATTTCATGGCTTGCCTAGCTTCTACGAGTAGGCACCATCACGACTCCCAAGGATGAAAAATCTAGATCGTGACAAGCAGTTAAGGCGAACCCAACCCAAGCGGAGCGAGGGCACCTCCAAAATTGTGGAGGAGCTAAATACGGCCACCGAATATAAAAACCACCATTCTACCCGTGCACCGACTCATTGGATCGAGGTAAGGAAAATCTCATTTTGATTTACCCTCGGTTGTCTGTCTAAACAGGAACACAAGCGTCGCATGGGCAAGCGAGCAAATGAGCATTCCAATTAGAGACAATGGAAGGAAAACTACTACAAAACAACTGGAATGTGACCCATCTCAAACACCTCAGCTTCTGAAAAATGACGCCCCTCAAGTCGTATTATTTTTCCTTTCCCAATTGGGTTTTCTCGGGGAGGTTCTTAATAAGTCGATGAGTAATAGATTAGGTGTTGGAAGTTATAGATTCACTAGAAATAGTAGTTCTTGTGACAAAAGCTTGATGATTAGGTCATGGAAGAATTATGCTTTCACCCCCAAGCATTACTATGACATTCGACATACTTGGACGTCCACAAGGGTTTACTTGTACGCATAAGAGACCAATGTTAATGCATTTTATTGCTTCATCTATGTTACATGTTTCAAGTAGCGATTCATCGACCAAATCGATTGCCTTCTCTTCATTCCACAATCTCCAAGCCTGCGATTGCATCATTAATTACCAAAATAATATATACATTCAGGGTCGGAGGGAGATCATTAATAGTTACGGGTCGGACGAATCCATTAATTTTGCTCAAATTTTATATTTGTATTAAGAAAATCTATTATATATGTATACATATTTAATTGTGAACCCACAAATTAAGAGAGCTATGAATTCGGTGGCAAAAGAAATGTAAATAAAGAAAGACTAACTTTTGAAACTTGTGTTGTAAAATAAATCATAGATATTTGTTGGTTATAATTATCTCATTAATTAAGGATAAAATAAAAATTTAAAGTTCAATTAATTCAAAATATAAAAAGATATCATTCTTTTTGGTACCGCAAAAAAAAAAAAGTGTATCACGCTAAATTGGGACAGAGGACTAATTTTGTTTGTTCAAAAAATAAACACCAAATCTTGAAAATAAAATTTTTCACTCACATATTCGATTACCCCGTCTCTCTCTCTCTCTCTCTAAAAACTCCGATACCCCATCTCTCTCCCCGATGCGCTGGAAAACCCTCAATCCTCTTTTAATTTAGAGTTTTGAGGATAATAACCATTTAATTTTTTGGGGTTTAATTTGGTTAAGTGTAGAAAGAAAAGGCGACTACTCAGCTAACATCATCATCAATTTGTGCAAAGGGTTTTGTATCCTTTGAAGGGCTTAGCTCAACTGGTTGTGTAAAGGTTACAAACTAAGGATCGGAGAAATAATTTGAAGATCCAAATACGAAGGCAATAAGATTTTTTTTGCTCTCTTTGCACTTTCTGGCTCTTAATCGAGAAATCTGGCCTTATTTAAAAATGGCAGTTCGAAGGTAATACAGAACAATTTTGTTATTTTTTTGTGTGTTTTCTTATGTTTTTTTCAGTTGAATTAGGGATTTTGTGTGAATTTTCAGCTACTTTTTTCTTGTGCTAGGTATCATAGGGGTATAGCTTTATCTTTGTCTTCTTATGCTTGAAGTATTTGAATTTTTTGAAAATCGGAGCATGTAGAACTCGACGCGTTTTGAGAGATTAACTTGATTAAGGAAAAAATATTGACAGATTACTTTATTGAAATGGAGAGAAAGGGGAGTGAAAAAGATTTGATTTTTTTAAATAGAAGGACTGCTTCCTTATTTAAGGTTTTATCAAATGATAATTAATTGTATTGTTTCTTTTCTTCATGTAATCACCGAATGAGAGAATATAAAGCAGATATCCTTCTCCTCTTAACTTAACACATCTACCTTAAATATTATTTTTGGCCTCATGAAGTTGAGAAACATTATGTATACAAGTATTAGCTATATGAATTTGATTGATTATGTAAATCCTTTAAGTCAAATTTGATTGTTTCCTTTAGCATTTTATTCCAGTGCTTCAATTTTGCAGGATTTTGGATCTTGTGATATTGTTGCAAATGTTGATAGCAACCGGTTGAGGCTTGAATTAATAGAGAATTGAGGTACTGATAACATTTATAACACTTGCCATTTTACATTCTTGTCGTGCTATAATACTTGTAGTTTGAGATCAGTATTCAAGTGTTTGCTCTCAAATTCATCAAACTAAAGCATTTTAATGATCCAATTTAGTGGAGATCTCATGAATTCAACTGTTACACTTAGTTGTGACTTTCTGCTATAAAAGGAAGAAAGAAAAAAAAAACTACCGTTGTCTATTGTTTGAGACATTCAATGGAGTAAATAATTAAGAAAGAAGAAGTTGTTTTTCATTTATGGATTCGGAGTAATGGTCCTGAATCTGTAATTTGATGAAGAATGTTTTTGTAGGAAATTGTTAATACTGATATTGGTAATACGGCTGGTTTTTCTTAAGTTGGAGCAGTATACTCCAGAAATACCACTAGTGTGGTGTCGAAAGTTATCAGCATACTCTGCATTTATCTTGGAAAATATTCACATATGCACACATACACTAAAAGAGAAGTACTAGTCATTCAAAATGATGTGGAAGATGCATGTAAAAGTTTTGAAAATTATTTGGTGGAAATGATTGCTGAAGAGGGAAAATGAGTGATTTAATGGATATAGAAGAATTGTTATACTATTGGAAAAATCTGAAAAGCCCTGTCTTTATTGACTTGGTGCGCAAATTCTATGGTGAGCTATGTAAAGATTTATTTTCCAATATAAGCTGTGAGGATGAAACTAACACCCCAAAGAATTTATGAAATGAAATTGCTAATTATCTTATAGTCTTGAGCATTATTAATACATTTATATTTACTGCTTTTTCTGTCTATAAGACATACATTTCAAGGGTATGCCTGCTTAATGTCACACATCCGTCGTGCAAAAAAAAAGTGCTCTTCGATATTTAAAACAATAAATGTTACCATTTTATATTCATTTAGGCATAGACGAAAGTATCAACAACCCCAGATACCATTTGAGCCACATTAGTACAAAACCTCTTCTTATAATCATTTTCTGAATTGAGATTACTGTTAAATGCTGGAAATGTTAAGGGAAGTAAAGGATTATCTGCTCTTTGTAAGCAAGAAAGAAGTGCTCCCATAAAAGAAAATTCATCTCCAAGTGACTGATGAAGTTTAAATACTAAATTTCCAGCTGATTTACTTGTTGGGTATTTGAATAAATGAATTTCCCACAGTGGTCTGGTTTGTGGAAGTTGTTCCATTGCAATCTTGGTTAAATATTCGTTGAAGCAATTGTCATAGAATTCTTTTGAATTCGTTGTCTTATCTGACTTTACTTATCTGTCTTTCAATGTTCCTTTTTTGTCGCAAATTCAAGTTTACTGCAGAAAATGTCCGAAACCTACACTGAAAATCGCAAAAAGTTGAGATATCTACACACTGCTGGCAAAAAAAGGTTTTGCTAGAATATGCGAGGTTTGATATAAGGAATAAAGGAAAATTATGCATTTTCTCGATACGATAGTGCAGCCAACGAATTACATTGTAAGAGGACAAATATGAGCAACTTTAAGTGATAAAATTCAGACTTGAATAAAGAAAAAAAGGAGGGAGATTGAATAAATTTTTGATTTCACAACCAATTTTACAGTTTTATAGACAAGTCACTTTACTTTTCTGTGCACTTGTGAAGCCTTTGAACATCTCATTTATGTACATTTTGGATTATTAGATTGTTCATTTGCTTATGTTTTTATGTTTGAGTTGGTTCAAAATGAGCAAAGTACACAACTCTCAATTTGCCTGAATGCATATGCTTACAAGTTTGGTTTTGATGATTTAGATATGTTACTGAAATTTGGCATCTTCATTTGTGCAGCTTTCTCCTGGAAACTTTGTGCTTTATGCATTATTCATGGACCATACTCATTCTTATAATTTTAAATCAACCCTTGAAGGGTAATGACTTTATCTATCCTTTTTTGTAGGTGGAGCAACTGAAGAAAGGGAAGATGGAGATAGTGAAGATCTAGACCTTACTTAAGAAGATCTTTGAATTGTTGTCGATGTTCTAGGAATCTTTTGTTATCAACATTTGAAACTTTAACTTTTGAAGTGTTGAACTGTAAAACTTATGTGATTGGGTAAAAATATTTTGCTATTATGGATATTAGTTATTAGCATATTGGACAGTATGGATTATGGAGTATTTTATCTTTTTATTTATATAATTTTCGGGTTGTTACAAATATTTACATATGTCGATGTTATTTACAACCATGCAATAATGTCAATTAAAACTGTTACAATAGCCTATTAGAATCGTTGCAATAAGCACAAATGTCGTTGCCATAGACAATCTAAATTGTTCCAATAGGTCCTGCAAACCGTCCCAAAAAGTGGGACAAATCGATGCAATAGGCAATTCAAACCGATGCAATAGAAGTAAAACCGTTACCGTAGCATAATGAAACAGTGAGAATATCTGTAAATAAACATTGCAATAGCTTACATAACCGTTGTAATAAATTATATGATAACGGTTTCCAACCGTTATAGTAAATAATATGGTAACAGTTTACAACCGTTGCATTAAACTCTATGGTAACGGTTTTAAACCGTTGCAATTGACATGGATATTCGTTGCTTCATATGCAGGAAAAACCGTTGCGATAGATAGCCCTACAGCAACGGTTTTGTCAACCGTCGCAAAAGCTGTTGCTCTTGAACTATTGGCAAGCAAGCGGATGTTACGGTTGCTAAACCGTTCCAATAAGTCTATGGCAACGGTCTACATTATCCTTTGCAATGGTTTCCCACCGTTGCAATAGGACCATTTTCTAGGAGTTGCTAATTTTGAATTCACAGTCAAATTATGCATAGACTTTGAAAATATGTAATCCAACAAAAAATCTGATTATTTCGTTAATAAATAAGTTGTTATTGACATAAAGCAAAGTTAAAATCAATAATTCTTAGACTATAGATTTTACTTGTAAAGTTAAAATAACAATAACATAATCTTCACTTATCAACGTTTCTCAATAAATGTACTGACTTTACGTTGAATAAGATGATGCATTAACTAAATTCTTAGATTCCTAATTTTACTAGTAAATAAATCTTTTGTTTATGCAAGCTCAATTGTTGAGCGACTTTGAATACGATCCATGCAAAGTTTAACTGAATTTTTCATAAAGCACCATCTTTTAGTCCTAATTAACCATTTATAGATATCTTTTGCTATATTACGTTTTATAGATACCTTTTATGTTTTTATACAATGTATTTCATGTATTTAAGGTGTTGTATTCTTGAATACAAGAAAAAAAAGAGGCGAAAAAATGGGAACTCCAGCTAATTTACTTCTGTATTTACATGTATTCAAGCACAATTCCATGATTCATTTGGTTGTGCTAACCCAATTAACTATCCAATTTGACCCAATTAACTTCTAATGCGACTGTCAATATCAAAGATATAGTATAAACAGACCAGGCACTAATTAATAGCCACTTTTGTTGTAGTTGCTGCTGCAGCCATGGCTTACTATTTAGTACCGATGCACTCTTTTTTGTTGACCCTCTAAACATGATCAGGCTTATTACTTTTTAATTAATCTTCTTTTCTAATACCAAGCCTTTTGTCTTTGTGAACAACCAAATTGGCATTGTTAAATGCATGTCCACTAATTCACCCTCAATCACTTGTAAATTCTTTCTCCTTCCACTACTACTTCACTACTAGAATTCCTGCAAAAAAAGGACCAAACTTTAGCGATCAAAGTTGGTCTGTCAAGAAAAGCGACCAAAGTTGGTCACTGAACTGGTGAAAATAATAAAATAATAATTTTAAATAAATTAGCGACCAACATTGGTTGCTACTTGGTCGAAAATTTTGTCAAACTGTTGACCGGACTGGTCAGATTTGCTTGGTCAAAGAATTACTCAGATTAGCGACCAACGTTGGTCGCCTAAGGGAATATTATTTAAAAAAGATTATAAAATACAAATAAATAAAATTCAAAATTAGCGACCAAAGTTGGTCGCTACATAAAGAGTAAACAGATTGAGACCAACTTTGGTCGCTAATTTGAGACCCAATTATAAAATTTTAATAATTATAATTTTATTTTAAAAAATTATAAATATAAATAAATATAATTCAACTTTAAGGACCAAAGTTTGTCGCTCAGTAGAATATAAACTAACTTTGGTCGCTAACCTGGGACCCAGTTCTAACGTTTAACAATAATATTAATATTTTAAATATTATATGAAAGATAAATAAATCTGATTTAAATTTAGCGTCCAACTTGGGTCGCTAATTTAAAATTATGTATATTTAGCGGCCAAAGTTGGTCGCTATTTAGGTCAACATTGGTCAAAATTAAAAATTACTTTTGTATTTATTAAATAAATAATATAAATATTAGCCGTTAGCACTTTTGTAACACAAGGGATGAATAGTACTACGAATCGTACGTGTATATGTGTGTGTGTGTGTGTGTGTGTGTGTGTGTGTGTGTGTGTATATATATATATATATATATATGTATACTTACGCTATACTATGCACTAAGTATTTGTGTATTAGCTAATATTATATCGAATATAGCTTATATATATAATATATATACCTACGCTATACTATGCACTAAGTATAAATGTATTAGGTAATATTATATCGAATGTAGCTTACATATATATAATATATATACTTACGCTATACTATGCACTAATTATAAGTGTATTAGGTAATATTATAT
>MU672345.1:7391-106254 GCA_026770625.1 Nicotiana glauca
CAAAAAAATTAGGCAAGATACTTACCTCAACTATGCCAACTCCACCCCCGAAAATAGATTTTTCCCTAAAATTCGCCTCCATGTGACTCAAATCTAACCAAAATTTATTTAATATCATCAAACAATGCAAGGAAAAATAATTATAATAGATAAAGCTATGTTCTTTGCACTTTTTTAAAAATGTCAACAAAAGTCAACCCTCGACTTGCTCGATCAAAACTCGGGTCCAGGGTAGATTTAGACTACACATAAATCCATGAGTCCATATATGTGATTAGGAGCAAAATTCGAGTCCAAATCGATTCTCAAAACTCAAATTCTTATTTTTCAAAAACTTGACAAAATTTCACAAATTTACAGTTTGGTTCACGTAAATTTGATGTTAAATCTAAGGTATATTAGTAAAATATTATTTGAAATTGATAAGAATCACTTAGCCTGAGTTAGTAGAGGAAAAAACCCTCTTTAAATCGCCTCCTACTGAGTCTAGGATTCTAATATGAGAGAATATGTTGAAAAATCCTGACTCCTAGCTCTTTTTTCCAGCTGTAGATGTCACATTTGCAACAAATGTGAACCCTCACATTTGTGAATCCTGACAGCCTCAACAAATGTGGCAATTACAAAGATGGCCAACTTCGCAAAAGTGACCAAGCAATCGCAAATGTGACCCCATCCCCAGGCCTTCTCGCTTCGCAATTGTGAAGGGGTAAGTCGCAATTGCAACATCAGACCACGTCATGTCACCTTTGCAATTGCAAGGTTGGTGCTCCCAAATGCAATAACAGAGCACCAACACACCAGTAAGTCCATTTTTTGTTCAAACAATTCCGAAAAATATCTAAAACTCATCCAAATCTTTGGGGATCCAAACCAAATATCCACACAAGACTAAAAATATCATACGAACTCGTTCGCACGATCAAAACACAAAAATAACATCTATAACTACGAATCAGACACCAAAATACATAAAAATCAAAGTAAAGTTCAATAACTTCTAAAACTGCAATTAAGCGTCCGAATCCTATCAAATCAACTTCAAATGACACCAAATTTTGTAGACAAAGTCCTAAATAGCATTAAGAACTTATTTCAAGTCCCAAAACCAAATTACGATCACGATAGCTAAATGTTAACCTACCGTCAAACTTCTAAACCTCAAATTACAAATTTTCGTTAAAACAACACAAATCAACCTTACGGACTTTCGAATTCAATTTAGGGCATACACCCAAGTCGAAAATCACAATACAAAGCTATCAGAGCTAATAAAATACTATTTCGAGGTCATTTACAAAAGACAATCATTGGTTAACATAACAACTTAATTAACTTCTAAGCCAATAATCAATTGGTCCACATCAACCTGAAATCTTTCCGGAAAAAAACCATTCGACCCCCTAAATCATAAAACTAAAAACTCACATGTGGGATGCATCAAAAGGGAAAATGCGGTGCAAATACACAAAATGACCAATCGGGTCATTACATAAAAATTAATCGTTTACTTAGTGAATCAAGTCTTATAACTTTGTTGGACATTGTGGAGAATTCATTGGGCTAAGTTGGGATCATTTGATGCATTTGGAACAATGAAAGATGGTTTTTGAAGGAAAAGGATATCTTGGATTGAGGTAAATTGAGACTTGACATCAACGAGAGATTGTTTTTCAAATTGTATTATTTTTTTATTTGCAACGAGTTTGGGGGTAAAATATATGCAAGTTGACGAGCATATATGCTAACTCGTTGTCTTCCATGCTTGGGCAGAATGATACCGCCGTATGTATTAATTGTTCCTACTTGTTTTACTTTCTTACTTGTGTCATGACTATTTGTGCTTTTGCACATAATAGTATCATATTTTATGCAGAGGCGGATCTACATTGTATAATATGGTTCACGTGAACCCGCGGTTCTCCGGTTAAAATATATATATAATATACATAATTTGGAAAAAAATACATATATATATGTGAAGGAACTCATGGTCAAAAGAGGTGAAGTGGTTCACTGATTTTGGCCCCTTATTTCCATGTGCCTCAGGTCACGGGATTGATTCCCCACCATATCTGCTATATGGTTAATGTTTTACTTGAATATTTATTTTCTTTCTATTTCTACCAACTCAGCTTTTCCTTAAATATTTAATTTCTTTCTTATTGTGTTAAAGTAGCTTTTCTTTTTGTTCTACCCTTGGAGAGTTTGTCTCGATTTTCCAATCCCCAAATATAATACTATTCCTTCTTTTTGTTCTACGCTTTTAGCTTGTCTCGATTTCCCAATCCCCAAATATAATACTATTCCTAGTTAGCATCTGTAGTTAATGAAGCATTTTTTTTTGTTTGAAGAAGTATTTTTCTATATTTTGTTTTAACAACAGGTCTTTTAATATGAAAATTTTAGGATTATGTTTTGATATAGTTGCATTATAAAAATCAAGTTAGGAGCTGCGCAGATACATCTATTTGATCTCAAAGATAAAAGTATCACATATTGCAAAAGTATTGGTAAGTTTTCATTTTAAATATGGGCCGAATCGGATAATTTATCCGTTTTCGACCCGAACCATATCCGTCCGCCCTGTCCGTTTTTCACTCCTAGGTGCACCCATCCTCCCGGAATCCTAGATCCGCCTCTGATTTTATGCATCTCTCACATGCTAGTTATATATAATAGTATGTTATGATTAGTTATTGTATGACTACTTGAGCATCTTATTTATGCTTGTATATAATATTATAGGAATCCTTTGCGTGCTATTATAACTATATGGATTTCATCTATCTATTTTACCTAGTTAAACTTCTCAATCATACATTGTTTATATGCACTTTTTAGCATATATTATTTTTATTACTTATTTGAGATGATTATGAGATGGAGCTATGATCCTGTTGAGATATCAGTTAAGGCATGTGACCTTATGTTTTTGTTAGGGCATGTAGATCCATGTTCAGATTGAGGAATCAGTAAGGCATGTACATCATGTTTCTATAGGACGTGAAGGATTTACAATTCTATTTGCTTAAGGATAAAGATATATTCGTCCTCTCATGTTTCACTCTTGATGGCACATACATGGATTTATGAGAAATAAGAAAGGTTCTGGTTTGATCGTGATATTACTAGTGTTTGATCATAAAAGCTTTGTATGGTTTAAGTGATTTTAGGTTTTTCATGCATTTTTATATATTATATAAATGCATATTATTATATATGTTATTTTAATGCATTACACGCACGCATAAAACTTGTGAGCGGGTATTTTATAGGCAAAATATATAAGTACCCACATAACCTATGACCCAAATCTCCCTTACACACTTTTGTGGACGATAATAATATTGCACACACAGTCTTTCTGAAGTGTAGCTAGTACACACCAATTTTTTCTTGACCAACTTTTCAAAATATGTGTGAGGTCACGCGCCAATAAGGTCGTGACATGTGTCCTAACTCAAGAAAAAAATACTAAATTTACACAAATTGATAATATTTAAAAGAAAAGAAACAAAGACCCCCCCCCCCCCCCCCCAACCTCATCTTCTTCTAAACCCCCATACCCGTTGACCTCCTCCTCTAAACTCCAACAGCCATGGCAAATTCCCACCAGAACAAAATATTAACATGAATTTTCACCACTTTTTTAGTCTATAAAATTTTCACCATTTTTTTAGTTTCTAGGTTTTGTTTGTTTTGTTTGTTGTGGAATCACCATTGTTACAAATGGGTTTGCCACTGTAACAGTGGCCAGAAAATGGAGGGTGCCGTTTTTTGCCTTTTTTTAACCAAACGAGACCATATTTGAACGAAGAACTCCGGCTTGCCGAAACATCTGATAGATCCACCCAAGCGGAGAAGATCTAAACTCGTCGACCATGAACTTAAAGTGGAACTAATAACCTGGAAATGGAGTTCTCGGCTTTTTGCTTGAGGTCGTTGCTGGTATGACGGCTTATGGCCGACATCTTCTTAAAGGAGATGCAAAAGGGAGGAGATGAGGAGGTTGTTGTTGTCGCCAGATTCCGAGGATGATATGGGCTCCAAATGGGGAAGAAGGGCCTGGATATCTTTTATTTAATTCTTAAATTAACAAAAATAAGGGAACAAATAAGATTTAGATATGTGTGCTTATATAAGAACTTGGACAGATAATGCATCGGTTTGACATGCTCATTTTCTTTGTTAAGCACAGGCGTGTCAACCTTTTCTTTTTTAAAAGGTTGTGTCTGTTATATGATATATGTCCTCAAAAAGTGTGTAAGGAGGATTTGGACCATAGATTAGGTGAGTGCTTATGTATTTTGCCTATTTTATATAAATGTTAAGATATGGATATCATTAAATATATGATATTTTGATGCACCAGTTCATGCATTGGACTTATTAGCCGATAGAGTGCATTACTTAATATGTTGTATTTTTGCATATTGATATATCTTATTTGACTGTAATGAGCTTCTTCTTTTTTTCGTAAATTTCTCTATTTATGCTATGTATTCCTACTCTTAGTTGCTCATGACTTGTTATACCAAATGTTGGGGTAGTATGTATTAGATTTAGCATTTCAACTTTATTATTTGTATGATAATGATGGAGTTGAGATGTATTTGTGTTAGTTGGTTGGTCTAATAAGTTTTAGAACGTGACGTCTTTGATGCACCATGCAATATTTCCACGAGAGTATGGCCAAGATCTGATCCGAGTGACCATGGCGTGGGCAGTTTTTGAGCAATTTTTTAAATTTGTCTAATGCTTCACACAATGTTTCCTTATTTTTCTACTAAAATCCCACTATCAGAATCCTTGACATCTTTGTCTTCCATACGGAAAATATACTCCAGCGTACTTTTGTTATTTGATTTTGTTAGTGGTGAGCAATTTTTGTTACCGTCAAATATGTAACAAACTCTAACCGTTAGATTTAATATAATTGTAATAAGTAAGTGTAACGACCCGACTAGTCGTTTTGAGCAATTGCATCCAGTCCGACAGTCTGAGGTCATGAGTAGCTTCACATAGTGTATTATGACTTTGCGTGCACCATTGGTTTGGGTTTTGAGAAGTTCGAAAAGGATATTTAGGAGTGAGTTTCATTTGAGAAGCTCGAAGTTGGAAGAATTGACCAAGGTTTGACTTTTGAGTATTTGACCTCGGATCGGAGTTTCGATGGTTCCGGTAGGTCTGGATGGTGATTTTGAACTCGGATGTATGCCCGAAATTTCATTTGGATTTTTTTAAAAGGTTTCGGTATCATTTGGTGGAAGTTGGCAATTTAAAGGTTTAGAACTTTCCTAGGTTTGACCATAGTTTGATTTTAAGGATATCGGGTTCGGATTTTGGTTTCGAAACTTGGAAGAGCTCCGTTTGCCTGAAAAATTTGATGTCATTTGGACTTTATTTGATATGGTTCGGACGCTTGGTTGCGATTCTAGAAGTTCTTGAAGTTCCTTGTGATTTTCATGTGTTTTGGCATCCGATTCGAGGTTCTAGAGGTTATTTCGGTGTTTTGATCGTGCTGGCGAGTTCGTGGTGTACCTTTAGACTTGTGTAGGTGTTCGGTTTGGAGCATCGGGGGGGGTCAGGTGAGTTTCGGATTAGCTTCGAAGTGTTTTGTTAAGAATTGTGTGTGATGGTACTAGTGTCATTGCAATTGCGATGAGAAGGTCGCAAATGCGACCCCCGCATTTGCGAGTATTTTCTTGCATTTGTGAATCAGGGGAGGATTGGGCTTCAATCGCAAATGTGACACCGGAGTCATATTTGCAACTCTAGGTTGTCCGCTTTTGTGAAGACAGTGTTCGATTATGGGGGTACTGTTGATTCGCATTTGCAAAGGTTTGATCACAAATGCGATCTTCGTATGGTCTGTCAGGAGTCGCTTTTGCGATATTTTGTTCACATTTGCGGAGGCCGCATCTGCGAACCCCATGTCGCAAATGCGACATCTGTAGCCTGCTAATAGTTGGGCATTCCGAGTTGTAGTTTCATTTTGTCATATTTTGAACCCTAGGTCTGAGAGTGGCCGATTTTGAAAGTGGAATTTCATCTACAATCGTTGGGTAAGTTCCTCTAATCAATGTTCAAATACATTTTATGATTATTCATTAGATTTAGCATCAAATTCATGAGAATCTAAAGGAAAATTTGGGGGGAAATTATAAAATCTATCAAAATGTAAAATGATGATTTGAAGGACGAATTGGTATCGGAATTTGATAATTTTGATATGGTTGAACTCATATTGGAATGGGTATTCGGGGTTTGTAAATTTTATAGGGTTTCGAGGAGTAGGCTCGGGGGGTAGACTTTTTGCAAATTGTATAAGGATCATAGCTTTGTTAATTGAAATTATTTTCTCTTGCATTGTTTGATATATTTAAGTCGTCTTTGGCTAGATTGAGTCGAGCGGTGGTAAATTGGTAAAGGATTACTGAGTTGGCCGAATTAAGGTAAGTATCTTGTCTAACTTTATGGAGGAACCACCCATTAGGAATTGGGTTAATTGTGCTATCTTGTTATATGAAAGCAGTGAGGTGGCGAGTGGGTACCCGGTCTATATGTGGTATTGACCGGTTAAGATTGTCTAGTGTCTTCCCATGCCTTTGATTAAATTGTCATAAGATGAGGTATCTCCTTGTTAGCCTATTCTCTCATGCTCTATTTGACGTTGTTATCACTTATTGTACCTCTTACTCGTTGTTTGGACCTTATATGCCTTAGTTGAAGTTATTGTCTTCCTTATTGCCTTGTTACTTCTTAACTGTTGAGATCTTCTATGACTCTATGCGTATTTGCTACATGTCCAAATTATTGTGATTTCATGCTTAGTTATCACGTGCCTTATATGTCTTGTCATTTTTGTAAAGGTTGTTGTATTCCTTTGATTCTTACATCATTTGTTGCCGTTACTCATCCCCTTGATTGTAGGAAATCTTCTAAATTGAGTTATTGAATTGTTCTTGTTGATTTAAATTATTGCACGGGGGATCGGGTAGCACGCCACAACAGGTGAATAAGAGAGGTGGTGAAATAAGGGAGGATATTGATATTGTACGGTGGGATCGGGTTGTACGCCACAATAGGTGAAATAAGGGTGAATTGATATGGTGGAATAAAGATGAATTGTGTATTCATATTATATAATGGGATCGGGTTGCATGCCACATAATATTTAGTTTGTTGTTATGATATAGATATTGCACGCAGCAACAAGTGAAATAAGAATGAATTGTGCTATTGATATTATATGGTGGGATCGAGTTGCACGCTGCAACATATTTTGTATTTTGTATTCCCTGTTTTATTGTATTGGCTTTAGTTCCTCGTAAGAG
The DNA here is from genome assembly GCA_026770625.1 of Nicotiana glauca. Lineage (NCBI taxonomy): Eukaryota > Viridiplantae > Streptophyta > Magnoliopsida > Solanales > Solanaceae > Nicotiana > Nicotiana glauca. The sequence goes on from MU672345.1 coordinate 14,732, forward strand.
ACTCTGAGAATTTGTGATTTTGGTTTTCACTATTTTTCTGAGGGTTGAGTATTGTCATTGACTTATTGCCTTGCTGTCATTTCCTGAGCTCTTTTCCTAATACTATTATTCTGATGAATTAATTTTCAAGATGAATTTACTATGTTGAGTCATAACCTCTCGTCCTACTGAATCGTTAGTAATGTTGTGATTTAAAATAAAAAAATTAAAATCATGCTACCTTGTATGACTTTTAAGTAAAAAAATCGCCGTATATTTTGGTATTTACCATTTCTAATAGTTTTCACATTTTATTTCAATTGATTTCTAACTTAATCTCCTTAACATATCTGAGGATTTTATTTTACTTAAAAGGGAATTGTTATTATGTTTTAATCTGACAAATTCTCTATTAAATAAGATAGTTTATTCGATGTTGTATTTTACTTGAAATATTATTTTTCTTCACACAAATAATTTCTAAAATAAATTCATCTTTCTCATCGATTTCCTACTTGGTCTAGAAACTGTAATTTATTCAAATAAATTCTCTTGAACATCCTAATTAGCATTTGACACGAATATAATGTACCGAGTAGCATATGGATTTTGCTGTGCAAAGTGAGATGGGAAGATGTGGGCACAAGGTGTCGTGTCTGTTAAAGGTTTGGAAGTTGTGCTTTGTGATATGAGATTACGAGAAGTGGGGTTGTTGAAATTGTATATTAGAAATGATTTGATTTGTTGGGTTGACATCGTTTTCCCTACTTGGGAACATTTATACTTCATTCGTACCCCGACTATGTTGTTACTTTGTTATTCCTCGCTGTCATTCGTGTTTCCCTTATTGTTACTACTGCTTGTAATCTGATTTCTGTCTGCTATTGGCATTACGTTGATATTCCTTCCTTGTTAGTTTTATGCCATATCCTGCACAGGTTTATATATTCGGCATGTGTCTTAAGTTGGCCTCGTCACTACTCTATCGAGGTTAGCCTTGACACTTACTAGGTACCACTGTGGTGTACTCATGTTGTTCTTTTGCACATCTTTTGTGCAGAACCAGGTACTTCGGATCGAGTTGGTGTTGAGACTTATGCTTGATGTGGCTGGAGACTTCAAGGTACACCTGCTAGGCGTTCGCACGCTCCGAATTCACCTTCTATTATATTTATTTTCATTGTTTCCTTTTATTCCGGAACAGTGATGTATTCATTATGTATAATTACTCCTAGAAAAGCTTATGACTTGTACTACCGGTTTTGGGATATTGTACCATGTTGAGACTATTTGTCTCTTAGAAATTTCTGGTTTATGTTTAATAGTTATTTGTAGAATCTGTCATCATTTCGGTATATGTTAAGCTTACCTAGTATTAAAGACTAGGTGTCATCACGACTCCTTCGGAAAGATTTTGAGTCGTGACAATAAGGAAAATTTGATCAGAACTCACATTTGGAGATGAAGTTTTTTATATATATTTTTGCTATGTTGTTCTATATATGATAGTTTGATATAGTTTTTGAGGTGCTGTTTTTGTTGTTTTTTTTAAATCTATTTCTAATGTTTGATGTGGTATTTATGTTGTAGTTTTTGGACTATTCTGATCTCTATGATTAAATATATATTTTCACCCTTAAATTTAATACTCAAATTAATATTTGACACAAACTAAAAATGCTTATTTTTTATAAATTTAAATGACTAAGACTATTCAAGACTATATTTAAGAGACTATTTTAAATCTAACTCTAAATATAAGGAACCTGTTATGAATACAATGAACTAAGTGTTTGTCCATTTAATTCTAACATCACATACAAGAATCACTTGTATTCATATGTGTCTATTTAATGTGTAACAACATTCTTTGTTTTTTAGGATGAATTTTTTTGTAACAATAAATAGAGCACTTTTGGCTCATGGATTACATACTTGAAATAAGAAAAAAGTTCTCTCTTTCTCTCTAGATATCTTGTCTATTCTTGTTTAATGTTGTTTTATTTTCTATTTATTTTATAATATGGTATCAGCATGAGCCTCTAAGCAATTGATTAAGTAAGTTTTGTTCGCAATATTGTGGTTTGGGCATTATGTTCTACAATTGGAAGTGTGCACTGCCTGTGGGCCCTGTTGAGCCTCTTAAGAAGAAGCACATGCATGGATAAAATAAGGATACTCAATATCGTCTACTATCTATGTCTTAAGTATACAAGAGATAAGCACATATTAAATAGATAACGTGTACAAGGTATGTGCACCTAACATTGGATCCATCTTTTTTTGTTTGGTTTTTTACCTGGTTTTCGGTACTCGCATTGGAACTCAACTATATTCGAATTCGCACCGCATAGGGCTCTATTCGGGGAAAGCATTCCCTGCCAAGGATTTTTCTATACCCAGGGCTCGAACTCAAGACCATGAAAAGTTAGTCTCATCCACTGTACGACATCCTTTGGTGTTCATCTTGTTACTTGTTAGTATGTGCTAGACATTTCTCCTTTTGTTTAGCAGTATCTGCAGCCAAATATTATCAATAACATCTTTTCACTTCTTAGTAAGGTGGAGGGTAAGCACGAAGAAAAATGATCACAGTGGAAAATTAGATAGAAAACATAGGGCTGGTGCCTTCATTTCCTCAGTTTTTGGTCTTGGTAAAGTTTGATGGTCCTTGAAGTATAAGAGTTGTCATTGTGGTCTATATACCATCCCTTTAATTAAATCACTGAAATATTTCGAAAGTTTCACCTTTAGATACTTAGATATGTCCAGAACAAAGTTTTTCTATTATAGAAAGATTCCGTCAAGAGTGAAATGGTTTTGCAAAATAGCTTTATATTGCTATTACTACAATTACTGATATTGTGGAGAAGTTGCAGTTAGATAATAAATATGGGAAGAGTAAGCTTTGAAAAGTCCGATCGACCAGTTTAACTGCTAATTATATATATTTTTTTTTACAGTAAAAAACTCAATTATACCACGGTTTTATTACGTGTGAATATTGATTTAAATAGATCTACAATCAATTATTAGGATGTGTAGGGTAAGCATTCTCTATTTTCATGCCTCGAATTTATTATTGAAATAGCAATATTTTGAAAGAGATTTTCAGACATCGGATTCAAGTCCTGGTGCATCTTGATAATAAAATGTTGGGTTTGAGTTCCAGCGTATTATGGCTTAACACGTTTTTATGAGAGCAAGATATTGAGTTTGAGTCCTAGTGCACCACAATAATAATAATGATGATTGAGGAAAAATAATATATTTTTAATAGAAAATCATGAACCTCAGCCCACTGATCTCCTCCATTCCCTGAAGCAAATGCGGTAGCAATAGATCAAAAATTTGAAAGAAGGCGAATAGTAATCGTAGCCATATGAATATATGTGGGAGTGGCGAGGTACCAAACAATAATCTTCATCGTGATATTAGTTAGGAAAAAGAGAACAATAAATGTTCTCAAATTAAAATAATCCTTTAAAAGGTGAAGGTAATGGTTGCCATGATGTGGCATGAAAGGGCCTTGCATATGGGATATTGTCTGCCTTAATATTTTGCCTGATTATGATACATTCCTGAAGTGAGTTTGGCTATATGAAATAAACTTATAAATACGTATACACTCTTGATTGTTGAAATCTCACAACTCACCTATAAAGAAATTTGAGAGAAATAAAGAGGATAAATATCATTTTGTGCCCGCATGAATATGTCATTGGTCGCATACCTATCATACATTAAAAGTACTTTGTCGAGCCTTATGAAAAAAATTATTAAAGAGCAAAAGTAAAGCAAAAAAAGGTCTTGTTTATAGTAATATTGGCCATGACAATAATGATAATGACTTTTGAATGAGATATTCGCCATATGGATCGTAACAAATAAGAATATGAAATATTATCCATTTTTATGCGAATTGTACTACACAAGTATTGGTAGTCGAATCACATGCAATAGTAAACTAGGGATTTACTAAAAATTTTATTATTTGGCATGACGGGTTGGGATATTCTGATTATAATATGATTCGCAAAATAATTGAGAATTCATATGGCATTCATTGAAGAACCAGAAGATTCTTCAAACTAAGATATTCTCTTGTATTTCATGTTCGCAAGACAAATTAACTATTCAATCATTAGCAATTAAATTTATGGTTGAATCCCCTATATTTTAGAACATATATACGGTGATATACATGGTCCCATACACCCTCAATATAGACCCTTTGAATATTATACGATTTTGATAGATGCACCTATGTATGCGGTGGAAATCGAAGCTACCCGATTTTATTTTTCGATGAAAAAGGTGATTACTACATTGAGAGGCCAGAACGTCGAGCTCGAGATTGAGGTTCTTGTCTAATACCGAGGTCGAGGTCGAAACCATTTGCCAAGGTCAGGAGAAGGTATACCTCGAGATAATACCGTTGTGATTCAGTAACAAAAAGAACTAGATACCCGCAACGGCCCGAGGATCACGACGTAAATTGCGGAATGGATAGACCCTTGGCGTTTAGATAGCTATCAATTATGATTTCTTACCGTAATTAGAAAGGGAGCCCATTCATTTGTAAGACACGTTTTGATTGATAAAATATACATACACTTTATTCTCTAGCTATTCTATTCACTGTTCATCAGAGTTGCTTTGTAACTTGTTATTCCTACTATTCCACCTTGGAGCTGTCATAGCTCAAGGTCGAGATTGGCTTATGTACTGGTTTGACTTATTTTATTCTGTAGTGTATATATTTAATTCCTTATTTATCAATTGATATTGGACTAGATCACGTATCCTTAAAACCACAATACACGTTTAATTGTTACTCAAATTTTAGGGTAAACAGTTTGGCGCCCACCGTGGGACTAAGGATAATAGTGATTTTTTCAGTGCTGATTCTGATAACATGCGTTATTTTTACGCTTGTTCTTGTTAAGAATTTTTTTGTTCTTAGGTAAAAATATGTCAAACTCACAAAACATACCCACACATAGTGATGACGATCTTGGATCTCAGGGGGGAAATGTTAACGTTAGTTGCTTCAGGAGCTGGGGTGCCACCAGCTAATCTCAGGGAAGTACCCGTCGTCGATCCAGACGATATCAGTTCGCACATTGCTTCGAATGCAGATTTAGGCATGGATCCTGAAAGGAGTGTACGCAGGGAAGGCCGATCTAGTTGCCAAGGAACACAAGGTGTAGGAGACGGGTTAGTTAGTCTCCGGGTAATATTCGAGAAGCTACAGGATTAGCAGGCTGCTATTACTCAGCTTCAAAGTCAACATAGAACTCCAAGTGTGGTCAAACCAGAGATCAATCACCATACCGAGCTAGTGCCAGAAAGGTCGAATGGTAACGAATCAGGGAGTGGTCCAAGAATTATGAAGATGTTCGAGGAGCTCATCAAAACAATCAAGCCGGGAGAGAATAAAATCTAATATAATGATAAAAAAATGGAAACATACAACTCCCGAGTTGATTAGATACCGGGGGCACCCGCGATCTTAAAAGGTTTAGATGCAAAAATATTTATGCAAAATCCTTTTCCTCAGAGTGAGGATCTGAAGCTCATTCCTAAGAAGTTATGTATGGCAGATATACCTAAATCTAATAGGACAACCGATCCTAATGAACGCATCATTTTGTACACATGCGGGATTAAAGGGAATGACTTAAATGATGATGAGATCGCGTCTGTTTTGTTGAAAATTTTTGGGGAAACTTTGTCAAAGGGAGAAATGATTTGGTATCACAACCTGACACCAAATTACATCGACTCATTTTCCATATTATCATACGCCTTCGTGAAGGTGCACATCGAGGCCATCAAGGTCACAACATGGAAATGATACATTTTTAAGATAAGACATAGGTGTGATGAAATGCTGAGGGAGTTTGTATCTCGATTTCAAATGGAATGGATGGAGCTGTCACTAGTTGCAGATGAGTGCACCGTTCAAGCTTTCACCCAAGGGTTGAACTAGTGGAGTTCGATAGCATCACGATAGATGAAATAAAACTTGGTCAAGTATCCAGCTGTAACCTAGGCAGATGTGCAAAACTGATATAGATGACTAATTAAGAGCCCCTTCTGATTCAGTATATCCAAATAGGTTGGCAGTTAAATCCTCGATGGACATCTAAAAGGAGACAAGGTCGAACAGGGAACAATATCATCCATATATTACAGATCGAGGAAATAATGGCTAGGGGTGCAATCCCTCTCGAAATGATCATAGAAACGATTGAGGCTGAAATTTCCGAGGACTTATGAGCAAAGGTGGTTTTGATAAGCACGCTAATCCCATAGAGGCACCACGGTTATGAGAATATAACTTCAGCGTCAATACATCGGGAATTGTCTCAATAATTTGAAGGATCAAAGATACTAGGTGGAACACATCCATAGAAACCGATCCTTCCCAAAGAAACCCAAATTTGATGTGCAAGTATCATGGCACGCATGGTTACAAAAATGAGGATTGTAGGCAGTTAAGGGAGGAGGTAGCCTATCTATTCAGAAGGGCCACCTTCGAGAGTTCCTTAGGGATCGAGCCAAAAATCATTTCTGAGACAGAGACGCCAATAGGAAAATGAATAGGAGGAACCACAGCATGTCATTCATATGAGCGTCTGTGGGTTCGATATTCCACAAGGGCCAGTATTCAGAAGCACAAAGGTATATATTAGTAGGAGAAGCGGACCCGAGATTATGTGCATGAGGGCTCCTTATCATTCAATGATGAAAAAGAAGAAGGCATTTCTCAACAACACAATGACGCTCTGATAATTTCTATCTTATTAAATAAAGTTCAAGTTAAGCGTGTTTTAGTGGATCCAGGTAGTTCGAAAATATCATCCGATCGAGGGTCCTAGTTCAACTCGGCCTACAAGATCAAATTGTGCTCGCAGCTCAGGTACTAAATGGCTTCAACATGGCTAGTGAAACAACTAAAGGTGAGATTACTCTACCGATAAACGTGGCTGGAACCATTCAAGACACCAAGTTCCATGTGATCGAGGGCAACATGAGGTACAATACCTTACTCGAGAGGCCTTGGATCTACAACATGATACCAGTTCCTTCAACTCTTTACCAAATGATGAAATTTCCGATATGGAACGGCGTAAAAATAGTGTACGGGGAACATCATATTGTAAAATAAATGTTTGCAGTTGACGAGGTAATATTTGTATCAACGTTGTGAACCTTGGAAAGGTCAAGAATCAAAGATAAACAAGAAACCAAATAGCAATCACAGCCACCAACCTCGACTGAATCGGGAAAGCAGGAGATAGAAGAAGAAGAAGAAAAGGAGGATTTTCTGACTCCTCGAACCTTTATTGTACCCGAAGACTTTGATGCCACTAAATCAATGGTCGAGGAGCTGGAACAGGTTATATTGATCGAGTACCTGCCCAAGTGAAAGGTATACCTGGGAACGAGGTTAACCCTCGAACTCAGGAAATAGCTTATTCAATTTATTATCGATAACATGGATTTTTTTGCTTGGTCCCACTTAGACATGACCAAAATCCCTCTAAAGATAACAATGCATAGGCTCAGCCTCGACTCCAAGTTCAAACCGGTGAAAAAAAATAAGGCCCAGTCTGACATAAAGCATGAATTCATAAAGGACGAGGTCACTAAACTTCTCAAAATAGGGTCCAGTCGGAAAGTAAAATATCCCGAATGGTTAGCCAATGTAGTCGTAGTCCCTAAAAAGGGGAAAAACTAAGAATGTGTGTAGATTACAAATATTTGAACAAGCAATGCCCTAAGGACTCCTTTCCACTGCCTAACATAGATTGCATGACCGATGCCACGGCTAGCCACGAGATACTTACCTTTCTCGATGCCTATTCCGGGTATAATCAAATTTCAGATGAATCTGGAAGACCAGGATAAGAAGTCATTTATCACCAAGTATGGAACATATTGTTATAATGTAATGCCCTTCAGGCTAAAAAATACAGGAGCTACTTACCAATTCCTAGTAAAAAATATGTTCGAAGAACAAATAGGTAAGTCAATGGAAGTTTATATTGATGGCATGCTAGTTAAGTCCATACGTGCAGAGGACCATCTGGCTCATTTGCAGGAAACATTCGAGATTTTGAGGAAATATAATATGAAACTCTAATCCGAGAAATGTGCTTTCGGGGTTGGCTCGGGCAAGTTCCTAGGCTTTATGGTGTCAAATCGAGGGATCAAAATCAAACCCGATAAAATCAAGCCCATCGAAGACATCACCGTTATGGACAGGTAAAAGTCGTGTAGAGGATAACTGGGTGGGTAGCTACTTTAGGTCGATTTATCTCGAGGTCATCAGATCGAAGCCACAAATTTTTCTCTCTACTCAAGAAGAAAAATGAATTCACCTGGACCCCGGAGTGTCAACAAGCATTAGAGGAATTAAAATGATACCTATCAAGCCCATCATCGATTCATACCCCGAAGGTAGATGAGAAACTCTACTTATATTTGGCGATGTCTTAAATCGCGGTAAGTGGTGTCCTAATTCGAGAAGATCAAGATACCCAATTTCCCATATACTATGTAAGTTGAACCTTAGGGGAAGAAGAAACTAGATATCTACACTTAGAAAAATTAGCATTTGTACTAATAAGTGCTTCTAGAAAGCTGAAACCATATTTTCAATGTCACCCCATAAGTGTGCTAACCACTTAAGCACTTCATAATATTTTGCGCAAACCCAAAATTTCGGGTCGATTGGCCAAATGGGTCGTCGAAATCAGTGGGTACGATATTGAATATCAACCCCGAAAGACCATCAAGTCTCAAATCTTAGTGGACTTTGTAGCCAACCCTAGTACACAAAGTTGAATTGAAATTCTTGTTAAATCGGGAACATCATCGGGGGTATAGATCCTTTTCACATACGGTGCTTCTAATATGAAGGGGTCCGGGATAGGCATCTTTTTGAAGCCACCCACATGTAGCACTATCCATATATAGCACTATTAGGTAGTCTATCAAAACATTTAGGTTGACTAACAATGAGGCCGAGTACAAGGCCATGATTGCAGGTCATGAGCTAGCTAAAAGCTTGAAGCAGAAGTCAATGGAGCCAAGTGCGACTCTTTATAGGTGGTGAACCAAGTAAACAAAAGCTTTGAAGTTTGAGAGGATAGAATGCAAAGGTATTTGGAAAATCTACAGGAAACTTTGCAACGCTTCAAGGAATGGGCTCCAGATCACGTACCTCGTGAACAAAACAGCGAGGCCGACGCAGTTGCAAATTTAGGATCATCAGTCGACGAAGACAATATCATCTCGGGGGTTGTCATCCAATTATCGAGATTTGTGATCGAGGAGGGTCATGCCGAGATAAACTCTACAATCTTGACCTGGGATTGGAGGAATAAATATATTGAATACCTAAATAACGGAAAACTCCCATCGGACCCTAAAGAGCCGAGGGCCCTACGAACCAAAGCTGCTCGATTTACATTGGATGAATATGAAGAGGGAGACCTAAGAAGTATTTCGGAGAGGTGATCAGGCAGGACATGGCGCGACTTAGGATTACTGAGGACATGGCCCTTGGCAGGGAACTGTGGAGGTCGAGCATTAAGGTTTTAGGTTGGGGAAAGGTTGTGGATATTTCTACAGTGCACTAGAGTGAGACTAGCCTGTTAGGAGTTAGTCTTGGGATTCTACTGATGTATGGCTTTATCTGTTGGATATTAGTATACCTTCCATCATTTTTTGTATTTCTTATATTTATTATATTGTTGTTATTTATTATTTTATGTTATGTATCTTATGTTATTTTATGTTAATTTATGTTATTTTATTATGAGTTATTGATAGTACTAATATATCGTCTCTCGTTGCTTCTTGAGCCGAGGGTCTCCTGGAAATAGCCTCTCTGTCCCTTGGGGTAGGGGTAAGGTCTGCATACATATTACCCTCCCCAGACTCCACTTGTAGGATTATACTGGGTTGTTGTTATTGTTGAAGATGGAACATTATACATAAGGACGTTCGATGGACCATTGGTAGTATGTTTAGGGCCAAAGGTCACCGATTATGTTTTACGAGAGCTCCATGAAGGCACTTGTGGGAACCACTCTGGCACTTAATATTTGGTTCACAGAATCATTAGAGTAGGGTACTACTGGGATAGCATAGAAAAAGACACTAAGGAGTTCGTTCAAAAATATGGTAAATGTCAAAGGTTTGCACCGATGATCCATCGGCCCAGAGAACAACTTCATTTAGTCATATCCATATGGCCATTCATGAAATAGGGGATCGATATCGCCGGCCCTCTACCAACGGCCCCAGGTAAAGCTAAATTCATTTTGTTTATGATTGACAAATTTTTTTAATAGGTGGAAGCATATGCCTTCGAGAAAGTTAGAGAAAAAGAAGTTATAGATTTCATCTAGGACCACATTGTATGTCGATTTAGGATACCTGCTGAAATCGTATGCAGCAATGGAAATCAATTCATCGGCAACAAGGTAACGGATTTCCTCGAAGAACACAAAATAAAAAGAATCTTATCGATGTCGTGTCACCCAAGAGGAAACAGATAGGCCGAATCAACGACACGATAATCATTCAAAACTTAAAGAAAAGGTTGAGCAACGCTAAGGAGAAATGGAGAGAAGTTCTACCCAAAGTTCTTTAGGTGTATCGAAAGACATCGAAGTCCATTACGGGGGCAACCCCGTTCTCCTTAGTATAAGGATCCTAGGTCTTAATTCTAGTCAATGCCGGAGAACCTAGTGCCAGATTTTGACATGTAATAGAGAAATCAAATCAGAGGCCATGAATACTATCCTTGAACTATTGGATGAAAAACGAGAAGTTTCCCTTGTTTGAATGGTTTCACAGAAGCAAAGAATCGAGAGATATTACCATAGAAGAGCCAACATTTGCCACTTCGTCAGAGAGGGGCTTAGTTCTAAGGAAAGTCACCCTCAATACTCAAGACCCAAACAAAGGGAAACTAGGAACGAATTGGAAAGGACCATATCGAGTCATCGATATCTTCAGAAAGGGGCCTTACAAACTTAGCAAGATGGAGGGGGAACAATTTCCAAACAATTGGAATGCATCCCTACTTAAATGATATTATTGCTAAGGTATGACTTTCTCCCCTTTCCATTTGTATTTGGTACTAACTTATTGCAGGTATTTGATTGAGGCTTTAAGTAAACTCTTCAACATGAATATCTTGCATTTTAAAGCATGCGTTGAACTCTTTTTCCCTCAGATTGGTTTTTATCCCGAATGGGTTTTTCCGGCGAGGTTTTTAACGAGGCAACAATTATGTGCTACTTGAGAAAAATTCAACAGTAACCAAGGACAATTTTCAATCAACCTCAAATATTGGGGGCATCATCCTCGGTTGCTTATATTTTCGAGAAAAATACTCCATGTCAAAGGGTCATGATAGGGAAACCTTGTAATGGGCCAAACGGTTTAGTGAAGCATGTCCATATAGATTGGTCGAGCCCCGATGGCAAAACTAGTATGCGTGTATAAATTATTCAAAGAAGCATTTCTCTATCAAACACTTTGTGTCTCAAAGAAAATTTGCTACTATACGAGCTCCATACTTATGATTTTATTAGAAATGGCTCAAGGGCCAAGCGCAAATACGTGTCGAACACTCTGACACTATCATCGACAGTCAACACATTCGAGTTATCTAAATTCGAATTCATAAGACCTTAAATAGTCACCCCTTGATCTATAGGCCAAGACCATCATTCTCGGGGACTAACACCTCGAACAAGTTTGAAGTGTTATTGGGGAATAAGCCCAAGAGGCATACCCAAAGTCTACGGGCAAATTAATGTGGCTCGGACACGTCCGAACTCCACAATCAAAATAGGCCTTCAAGTTCTTTGAAAAACCAATTAAAATAGGCTACCCTCGGCAAATAATGAAAAGGCTTCGATAAAATTAGCCCTATAAAAACCTTAAGAGGTATCAAAATTATCTTAGCACAAATGTGCTACGGCACAAAAAGCAAAAGGGTTTCAATCAACATTGAACCCTCAAAAAACCTAATGGGTAAAAATACATGCTAAGGCATAAAGAAATTTTCATTAAGTATTTTAAACCAAAAGAGGGAAATAATAGCCATCTTTTAGAGGCCATAACAGCCCAATGTAAAAAAGTCTAAGGGACAATACACTTAGGGTTCGAGATCTTGTTCTCACCCAATCCGAACCCAATGGTTTGATTATTTCGATCCCAAATAAACAATAACTTGATTATGGCTCGAGGACTCATCGTTATCCGGAACGAAACCTTAAGGGTCTATGCCTCAAAGTTCGAACATTATTCGAACTCGACCAAGGTAACATCAAGGGAGCCACCCAAGACAAAGTCTCAAACACACCATTCAAAGCATGAGACTATGCTAAAATTTTGCAAGGCAAAAAACATGGTCATAAAAATTGAGAAGACATTTAAGAATTTTTTGTTTATATATATGTACAAGTGACCGACAGGGGTCTTACAAAAAGAAAAAGAAAAAAAGCTAACTATGCCCGGGGCTGATTTCTCCCTCGGGAGCGTCTTCTCCCGCGGGCCTTTGCTTGAGCTATCTCTTCACAGAGGTCTTAACCTCTAGCATGGATTTCCTCGAGGGTCTCCCTTCGGATTGGCACTTGGCCTAATCATTGATCTGTTGCTCTCGGTTGGAGGCGTACCTTAGCTGCATTCGAGCAGCCTCATCATCAACCAAGTATACAGTAATGACTTTATCAACCGTGGTCTTTGTCTTCCTGACCTCTGCCTTGGCCTCAACAAGCTTGGCCTGGAGCTCATTGATATGTTTTGCCTGGGCCAAAATTTTCTCTTTAGCACCCCAAAGTTGGGCCTCGGCTGATGCCAGTTTAGCCAGAGCAGCCTCTTTCTTTGCAGCCAGGCGGTTCATGTTCTCTTTCCACTAATCGCAGTCGACCTTGATCTGATCGACCTCCCCTCGAAGTAGCTCGATCCTCTCTAGTTTTTGCTACAACTGAGACACTGAAGTATTAGCCTCCACAGTTGGGTCGAGTAGACCGTACTCTTTCAAAATGATAGTTATCTACTTATGTAGCTCGGCCTTATCCTTACGAGCCTTGGCCAAGTCTACCCAAAGGTCCCTGAGCTCCTCCTCCCTTTGACTGTAAAGGAGCTTCAAAGCATTCCTTTCATCCGTGTTCTTCTGGAGCTCAGCCTCGCATTGGCTCATGTCGGCCCTAAACTTGGTGAAAGCCTACACAAAAACATGGATATAAGTTAGGGTAATGGGAGAAGAAGGAAAAGAAAATTGCAATAATAGGAATTTATATTTAATCAAGAGAAATGACGTTCAGCCTCTTCGAAAAGGGTAGATGAGTCATTGAGCGGCATCATCGACCATGGTGAAATAATACCGGAATGGATCCTCTTTGCCGGGGAATCTACCCAACTCAAGAATCTGTAGAGCCCGAGCCTCCCTCATGGACTCTTCGAGATAAGCTAGTAGAGAGGGAGAGTGACCTATTTTCATGGCCCCGAGCGAATCACTCCAGGTGCTTTGTTTAGCCTTGGGGATCTCGAAACCTGCCCCTTCTAGTGTGCTTGTTGATGGCCGAGGAACAATATCGACCTTGGGCAATTTAGGGGTTTTGCCTGCATCATTCTTCAAAGCCTAGTCATCACGAGGTAGGGTCTTCGGCTTGGAGGGTTTGGCATCTTTAACCGGTTTCCTGGTTTGAATGACCAGCGCCAAGTCCTCACCCTCATCTTTTTCTTTTTTAACCAGCTGGTGGACCAAGGCCTTTTTTGCCAGCAACGACGAGGATAAAGATCAAGGTTGGATGAGCTGGTTCGTGCGAGTGAGGACCTACGACTTCATTCCTGTGGATATACATTCGGTCCACCAGCTGGTTAAAAAAGAAGAAACGGGGCATGATGACTATACGCCATAAAAATGGTGGATCTGGCAAAGGGTGACCTGGTACCTCTTGCAATAATCGAGGACAAATGGATCAATGGGACGCGGTGTGAATGGGTAAGTGTATAAACTTAGGAACCCCTCCACGTAAGTGGTGATACTCTCCTTGGGAGTGGGGATATGTACCACGACCTCGTCTCCCTAGCCACAATCTTTCTTCATGGCCTCAAGGTGTTTCTCCATTATCAAGAAGATATATCTCGATACGTGCTTGCATCATCTGGGGATCAATGGGGGTTTCTCGACTTTGAAGTCATACTTTGTGACAGAGGCCAGGAATAATCTCGTAAAGGACCATCACTTTATCATCGGCCCACCAGGAAGAAGAGGAGGAAGATTTCTCCTTTTGAGGAAATGTTTTAGAGGTTTTCACCATTGATTCAGGTTGAAGGAAGCGAAAAGAGGTGGAGTTTGATATTTTTTGGTGCTAAAAGGGTAGGATCAACAGGTAATGAAAGAGAGAGATGAAGAGAGAAAGAGGTCAGGAATGTTTGAAGGAGGAAGAAAAGTTTTTTATTCAAATAAGATGTCCTGTATTTATAATCACACGGTGATTGTTTGGTGGCACTAATGGCCGAACGTTAGAGCAAGCATTTAATATTTTGGGGAAACAAACCGATGGGGAATTTTGGTTACCTTAAGCGTATACGTCACAGGGATGACATCACCATCAAGATCTCCAAAAAATTGAGGTTCAAGTCATTTCTTATCATTTTATTCTACAAAATAAGAGAACTATCTGAATACGGTGGAAATTGGAGCTACCCGATTTCATACTTCGATGAAAAAGGTGATACCACGTTGAGAGGCCAGGACACCAAAGCCTAAGGTTGTAGTTCCTTTCCAATACCGAGGTTGAGGTTGAAACCATTTGCCAATGTCGGTAGAAGGTATACCTCGAGATAATACTGTTATGGTTCAGTAATAGAAAAAAGTTAGATACCCGCAACATCCCGAAGATCACGGCATCAATTGTGAAATGGATTGTTCCTTGGTGGTTAGACAGTTTTCAATTATGATTTCTTACTGTAATTAGAAGTGTGTCTTATTTAGGACTCCCCTATTATATAAAGGTGAGCCCATTTATTTGTGAGACGCGTTTTGATTGATAAGATATACATACACTTTATTCTCTACCTATTTTATTCACTGTTCATCAGAGTTGCTTTGTAACTTACTATTCCTACTATTCCACCTCGAAGTCGTCATAGCTCGAGTTTGAGATTTGGCTTACATACTGGTTTGACTTATTTTATTCTTCAATTTATAAATTTAATTCCTTATTTATCAATTGGTATTGGATCAGATCACGAATCTGTAAAACCACAAAATAAGTTTAATTGTTACTCAAATTTTAGGGTAAACAACCTACAAAATGGTCACATGTGTACTTTTTATCATCCCACAAATTGTCTTTTGCGAGGTTACTGGCTCAATTAATAAGATTAAGAGCACAATTTTCATATTATGCAATTAAGACACCCCCTCTTGATAACACTGGTGAGTTTACATCCTAGGCCTTTAATGATTGTTGTATAATAATCGGGATAACAATTGAGCATCTAATTGCTCGTGTGCATACTCAAAATGGTCTAGCGAAATCATTTATCAAATACCTCTAATTAATTGCTAGATCAATGCCTATGATAACAAAACTTTACATCTTGGCATGGGGTCATTGATAACTAGGGACTTTAATGCTTTTTATACTCCTTCTTACTTATGTTTTGATTGGAAATTCGCACAAAATAGTCTCAAAAGGCTCACAAGTTGTTCTTGAATACAAGTTTGATCAACAAAGTGACAAGATGTCAAAGATCAGCTCAAAAGGAGTGAAACTTGCACAAGTACCAAGACAAGACAAAGCTCATGTAGAACAGTCCCAAAGCGGTTGCACACCATTATGTGCGGTTCGTACAAGGAGATTCAAAGAGGTTGATTTGCAGGAAAAGAGGCAGTGCGGCTGCACTAGAATTTTGTGCAGTCCGCACTGAGATCAACGCGACCACAGTCCAGTTTTTGCAGTCCGTAGTGAGAAGAATCAGAGAGCTTCAAATTCTAAGTGGCAAGCCAATGCGGTCCGCGATCCATTTTATGCGGACCGCACTAGAATCCTCCGCAGCCGTAGTCCATTCTCTGCGGTCCACGGTGCCCAAGTTCAGAGAGCAGTTTTGTCAAGTCCAAAGCCCTAGTGTGGATCGCAGTCCATTTTGTGTGGTCTGCACTAGCCCCGCAGAGGAATTTTTGTCCAGAATTGTCAACTCAATATAAATAGCTTGTTTTCTATTTTTAGGGTAAGCAGATAGATTTGAGTGGTAGTTGCACTTGTGACTTCGGTTTTCTTAGCTTTTCGACAATTTTATATTCTTTTCATCATTGAATCTTCTATTTTATCTTAGTAATTAATTAATATGAATTTTTCTTCATCTATTTCTTGCTTTTCTTCTTTAAATATGAGTAGCTAGACCCATAAGCTAGGGTTATGGCTCAACCCTAGTGTGGGTAATTGATGGGTCTTGTATTTTAGGGCTAGATTGACTATGGGTGTTTGATATTTGGGAAAATTTCATTTTTAATTGTTGTATTAGTAGTTGCAAACACTAGTTTGTGTTTAGTTGACTTGGGCTCTTCTCAAAAAAGAGAGCATAAGTCTCCGAAATTGGTCCAACAAAGAACTGGGGTGTACTCAAGAGATTGATAGACCCAATTAAAATATTAAACCTTGAGAGTGTAATACCCGACTTGAACCCTAGTTGCTTGTACAAATTTGCATACCCAATTGGTCTTGAGAAAGTTAATTCGAGAAAAATCACTTGAACCAGCAAGAGGTGTAGAGTGGGTAAAGTCGTGCAACGGTTATATCATACTCCCCAAATATGTCAAACGTGCCTTAAACTGAAGTACCCATCAATTGACCACCTAGGCGAAAGTCACTACTCTAGTGCCTTTTAACCATTTGCACAACTAGTGTTATCTCATTATTAGCTTATTCTAGTTTAAATTAGCATAGTAATTGATAAAATTAGAAGTTAAAAAAAAACCAAAATGATTAGAAGTGTAATTTGGAACATATATGCAACTCTACACTAGATAGATACTCGATTCTAAATTCTAGCTCTTTGTGGATATCGATCCCGACCCTAAATCGGGTAAAAGATCTGTCGACCCTCTCTCGCTACTTAATTAGTAGTCCGGAGTAAGCTGTGATCACTTTTTGGCACCGTTGAGCTAACGGTTTTGGCTATCTATCTATAGATTTGTGTTTTGTTCTTCTTTCCTTCTTAGTTACTGTAAACACGTGATTTTTGACCCTCCCCGAGAATTTTTACATTTTTTAGCGTAAATATTTAATTTAAGCCTAATATAGCTATTTTTGCTAATTTTGACCATTTTACTTTATTTCGTTACAAAATGAAAAAATACAAAAAAAAAAGATATTTATAAATTTTAGTTTATGTATTTGTCGTAAACTTAAAAAATACAAAAATAATACTTTATATTTTTATTTTTATATAAAACGAAAATTACAAAAAATAATTTTATTAATGTTTTGTAGTTATTTTAAATCTTGAAGAAATACCAAAAATAGTTTTGTTTTAATCGTTAATCTTATTTTGATAGTTATTTTACTTACGTAGGATTAATTAAATAACATCGTGTTCTTATTCTCGGTTGCGGGCATAGAATATTACTCGGGTTCAAACTACCCGGTTTTAATCTTAATTTTCGGACCTAGCCCATAATAACCCGAGCACCGCACACGTGGGGGATACGGACGAAGCACGAGACCTTTAACACTAAACCCAAGACCATGACCCTTGGTCTCTCACGTGGGATTTTCAAAATTCTCCAACGGACAAAACACATTATACACACAATAGATGATGGGGTTAATATTTTAAAATGGGAGTGAACATTTTTTAAAAGAAAATGGACGGTCAGAGGAAAAGGGAGGGGGGACACATTTTTTTAAAAAAAGAGAAAGGGACTGTTCGGTGGGGCTTCATGTAAAGAAAACAATACAATACACACAAATACACATTACATAGAAAGGTGTAAGAACCCACTATGGAGGGACGGCTTTTGATTTTTGAAAAGGAGAAAAAAGACAGAAGGAAAATATATAGAGAGGGGTAACACGTTTTGCGGAGGGATGGAACGTGAGAACGATCAAAAAAAAAAAGATACAAATGACTGTGCAGTCATCTTCTTCCTAAAGAAGGACACGAACCCAAAAAACCAGCTAAAAACCATCCCTGAAAGCCATAAAATCCTACCAATAACTCCGGCTTTGAAACACAATGAAACAGTCCTAAAAAGAAGCAAAATTAGCTGCGAAACCCGGCTGAAATCGATCCCGAAATCAGATCTAAACCACCACCAAATTCGTTGCTGTCGAGATTGGGGATTTTTCCGGCAAGTTTGAGAATCCGTGTTCGAGTTCCGTCCATGGGGTCGCCGGATTGAGTTCTCTTATTTTTCATGTAAGGTGAGTTTCAATTTTCCAATGTTTTGATAATACCACTGCATTGGTTGGCCAATTTTGTTGGCTATTGATTTGCATCTCCTTGTTATTCTCTCATTTGTATATATTCACAATTGTGTCTGTACGTACGTGAATTGTTTTATTTAGTGTTATATTTGACTTCTGCACATATCTAGAAGAATCTAAGATCTTAATATTCATTTTCTAATGTTTCATTTATATATATATATATATATATATATATATATATATATATATATATATATATATATATATATATATATATATATATATATATATATATATATATANGTGTAAGTGGAAAATTACGTATTTCTTTGACTGCTATTCTCTAATGAATTTCATGTTTCATATTGAAATATTTGTAATGTATGGAAACTTTGAGGAGAGTTCTTATAGTATTATTTTAAGAATAAACAAAAAGAAATTGGATAGTGATTTATTGGTTCAAAATATCTAAATTATGTATAAATTGAAATAATTTTGACACATTTTCGTTGTTCCATTTTATTAGCCATAGAAATTATTGAGATGGTATGTTCAGTTAAGCTTAAATATGACTTGGGCCCAAGTTGTTTAACGTGTTCATGTGGATTTAAGGCAAAAAGATTAATGGGTCATTGTTTATAATTTGATTTGGATGTCTTCAAAAGCCGTGCCAACTAAATAAAGTTTTTTACCACAACATTGGATGCTTTCTTTACTTTTCTTGAAGAGATATTAATATATTAATATTTTTAAATGATTTGTCATCCCTTAGACATTATGTGGTTTTGGCTTTATTTTGTGGTGTTTGCACATGGAGCTTATATCATGAATAGTTTTTGGGACTGGTATGAATTAGCAATAATTTAGAAAAAAATTATCATGAACATTTGTAGTTTGTTTTAGTTGAGTATAATCCTTTGAAATTAGAATTGAGGTGTGCCATTAGTTGAATTTTCCATGGCCCTCGCAAACTTGAAACGCGTTAGTTACTTTAGGCGCGATTTTAATAAAACTGCCTTCTTAAATACGGGTGTGCATTTCATGCAACCCAAATCCAAATCTCAACAGAATCGAAATGTGTCGATAATCATGGGTACATTGATTGTGACGTGGTTTGAAATGCATTTTCATGATGTTGCAATTCTTTTATTAAAATAATAAATAATAATATTAAAAGCGGTTAAAGGTTAAATTTTGCATATAAGTTAAAGCACGGAATAAATCAGATAATTAAGCCGAATATGACAGTTGAGCGACCGTGCTAGAACCACGGAACTCGGGAATGCCTAACACCTTCTCTCGGGTTAACAGAATTCCTTATCCGAATTTCTGGTTCGCGGACTGTTAAACAGAGTCATTCTTTTCCTCGATTCGGGATTCAACAGGTGACTTGGGACACCATAAATATCCCAAGTGGCGACTCTGAATCTTAATAATAAATCCCGTTTCGATTGTCCTTTAATTGGAAAAACTCCTTCCACCACGCCCTTCGCCGGGTGAGGTAGCGCCGAAAGGAGGTGTGACAGTTACTAATTTGTGTGTGTCAATACTTCATGTACAAAAATGCCATTGAATGCTAATGACCCTCTTGGAAACGTGAATGCAGGGAAGGAGGTAGATGAAAATGGAGATGAAGAGGTGCCTCTTGTACCTCAAGGACAACGTAGAGGCTGCCAGGCCAATGCTAATGACAATATTCCAGACCCTCCTCCGCCACATCCAAGAATGGCTCCTAAAGTTCTTCCCAACCGAGGCTATGCGAGTGCAATTGTTCCGCCCCAAATCCAGGCAGGCAATCAAATAACCAATGTGATGCTAACATTGTTGGAGCAGCGTGGGTACTTCACGGGTGCTCCCACTCAAAATACTTACAAACATCTCAAGGGGTTCGTGGATACCTGTTGGGGCAGCAAGCAAACCAATGTGTCTGAGGATGCACTTCGATTGAGGCTTTTCCCTTTCTCCCTTAGAGGGAAAGCATTATATTGGCTTGAGCGACTCCCCAACCATTTCATCATAACTTGGGATGAGTTGGTGGATAAATTCATTGCCAAATGTTTCTCACCAGGGCACATGGCAGCACTTTGGGATGAGATCTTAGCCTTCAAGCAGGATCCCACCGAACCATTGCATGAGATTTGGGAGAGATATAGAACTATGGTGAAGGAATTCCCCAACAATGATATGACAGAGGCAATAATATGCAAACTTTGTATCGGGGCATCAATACAACGAATCAATACATAGTGAACCAATTGGCTGGGGGTAATTTCATGAAGCTGCCTTATGATGAAGCTTGTGCTATTCTTGATGAAATAGTTGACACATCCTCTGCTTGGCAAAGTAGAGACAATGTGCCACAGGGTGACCCCACGGTCACTCATTTGCACAAAAAACTACATGACCATGGACAGGAAATAGCAGAACTTACAACAACAATGAACCAATTAGAAAAGGCACAGTTGTAACAAGTTCAGAATCCTCGCCGGGTCAATGCTATGGAGGGTGTTAACATGCTTGTGAACAATTGAAGATAGAGAGGTCAACAGAACCACGGGAATTCAGATCAATTTGACAATGATTATGGTAGATTCCAAGATGATTATTATGATGGAAAAAATGAAGAGGTAAAATATGTGAATAATTATTAAGTCCAAATAGGCAATTCTTCCAACCAACAGCAACAATGGAGATCCCAATATAATTGGGGCAATCAACAACAAGGCAAAAATAATTGGGGAAATAAACAACAAGGCAACAACAATTGGAACAATCACCAACAAGGGAACAACAGATGAGGAAATAATAATCAAAATTCGAATTGGGGAAATCAAAACAACAGTCGGAGCAATCAAGGAAACTGGGGGAACAACAACAACCAGGGTGGATGGAACAACAACCAGGGAAATCAGGGGAAATTTTTCAAAGGCCCCCAATGTACCAAAAACCGAGCAATCCACCACCTTTTCCATCCTAGGGTCCTAGTTCTTCAAGCAATGATATGGGTAGAACTGAAATGATGTTTGAACAAATGATGAAGAAGAATGCTGATTCGGATGCTCAATTGGCTTCTCACAATACTTTCATTAGAAATTTTGAGGTGCAACTAGGTCAAATCTTTCAGTCCTTGAATACACGCCCTAAGGGTGCTCTACCAAGTGACACGGTAGTGAATTTGAAGGGTGAGAACAATCATGTTATAGCGGTGACCACTAGGAGTGGACAAGGAGGTGATGTAAATAACTCCAAACAAAAGAAAGTTTGATTATGTTGAGTTGCAAGAAGATGACGTTCCTTTAGTGGATGAGAATATGGTTGATGAGAATGTGAATCAAGAAGTGATGATTGATATTCAAGAAGTTGGCGTGGAAATGCAAAATGACGTGAACTCATCTAGTGAACACGTAATTGAAATGCCAGAGCCAGTTGTGCCAAAAGCCAAGGCACCCTTGCCTAAACCGCCTCCACCTTATCCTCAAAGGCTAGCCAAGCAGAAAAGTGAGAATCAGTTCAAAAAGTTCATTGACATGATGAAGAGCTTATCCATCAATGTGCCATTGGTAGAGTCTTTGGAGCAAATGCCTGGCTACGCCAAATTCATGAAAGATTTGGTAACAAAGAAAAGATCCATGAACTGTAAAACTATCAAGATGACCCAACAAATTAGTGCTATAGGACATTCAATGGCTCCGAAGTTGGAGGATCCTGGTGCTTTCACAACCCCTTGCACTATTAGGAGTGCAGACTTTGCTAAAACTTTGTGTGACCTAGGGGCTAGTATCAATTTGATGCACTATTCAGTTTTCAAGACTTTGGGTATTGGGATACCAAGGCCAACTTCCATGAGATTACAAATGGCGGATAGATCAATGAAGTGACCATTGGGTATAGTTGATGATGTGCTTGTCCAGGTGGACAAATTTATCTTGTCAGCTGATTTTGTGATCTTGGATTATTAGATAGACTATGAAGTTCCACTCATATTGGGGAGACCTTTCCTTGCTACGGGGAAGGCTCTAGTAGATGTGGAAGCAGGGAAACTCACTTTTAGGGTGGGTGATGAAAAGGTTGTTTTTTATGTGTGCAAGTCAATAAAGCAGCCCAATTGTACCAAAGTGCGCTCATTTGTGGATCTTGTCATGGCTGTGATAATTGATGATACTAGTGTAATGATCAATTTTGAGGACCCTTTGGAGGCCTATTGTTGAATCTTGATGTCAATGATGATGAGGGCCGAGTGGAGTGTATGAATTCTTTACATGGAATGGACTCTTATTCTTATGAGCCTAGGAAACTCTCTTTGGATCTTGAAAATAGAAAGACCCCTCCAATGAAGCCTTCAATTAAGTAACCCCCGGTATTGAAGTTGAAGTCATTGCCTCCACACCTTAGGTATGAATTCTTGGGCTCTAATTCAACTTTACCAATTATTCTTTCTTCTTGTCTTACTAACATGCAAGTGGATGCCACATTGGCAGTGCTCAAAAAGCAAAAAAGGTAATTGTATGGACTCTAGCTGATATTCGGGGAATAATCCTTGCATTATGTATACATAAGATTATTCTAGAAGATGATGCAAAACCCTCCTTGGAACATCAAAGGAGACTGAACGAGGCAATGCAAAAAGTTATTAAAAAGGAGGTGATCAAGTGGTTAGATGCCGGCATGGTGTATCCTATTTTTGACAGCTTCTGGACTTCACTGGTGCATTGTGTGCTGAAAAAGGGTGGTATGACCGTGGTGACTAATGCTAATAATGAACTTATTCCAACCCGGACAGTGATCGGATGGAGGGTGTGCATGGACTACCGCAAGCTGAACAAAGTGACCCACAAATATCACTTCCCATTGCCTTTCCTTGACCAAATGTTGAACGAGGCTAAACGAGGCAATGCAAGAAGTTGTTAAAAAGGAGGTGATCAAGTGGTTAGATGTCGGCATGGTGTATCCTATTTTTGACAGCTCATGGACTTCACTGGTGCAGTGAGCACCGAAGAATGGTGGTATGACCACGGTAACCAATGCGAATAATGAACTTATTCTAACCCGGACAATGACCGGATGGAGGGTGTGCATGGACTACCGCAAGATGAATAAGGTGACTCGAAATTATCACTTCTCATTGCCTTTCCTTGACCAAATGCTTGATCGTCTTGCTGGGCGTGCCTTCTATTATTTATTGGATGGTTATTCAGGGTACAATCAAATTTTGATTGCTCCTACGTATCAGGAGAAGTCAACCTTTACTTGTCCATATGGCACCTTTCTTTCTCTCGGATGCCCTTTGGGTTGTGCAATGCACCGACAACATTCCAACAATGTATGATGGCCATTTTTACCAATATGGTGGAAGATATTTTGGAGGTGTTCATGGACTAATTCAGTGTTGTGGGTGATTAATTCGATGAATGTTTGAACAATTTGGATAGAGTGTTGGCCCGGTGTGAAGACACCAATCTTGTGCTAAATTGGGGAAAATGCCAATTCATGGTTGAGGAGGGCATAGTTTTGGGTCATAAAATTTCAAAGAATTGTATTGAGGTTGACAAAGCCAAAATTGAGGTAATTTCAAGACTTCCTCCCCCCACTTATATCAAGAGGGTTAGAAGTTTTCTTGGGCATGCGAGGTTCTATCGGTGATTTATCAAGGACTTTTTGAAGGTAGTAAATTCTTTGTGTAAGTTGCTAGAAAAGGATACAAAGTTTGTGTTTGATGAGGGATGTATGCAAGCCTTTGAAATTCTTAAGCATAAGTTGACCACCACCCCGATCATTACCGCACCCAATTGGAGCTTGCCTTTCGAGCTCATATGCAACGCGAGTGATGTTGCGGTTGGGGCAGTTTTGGGTCAAAGAGTGAACAAAATGTTTCATCTAGTGCACTATGCGAGCAAGATAATGAATGAAGCTCAAAGGAACAACACGGTGACTGAGAAAGAGTTGTTGGCTATGGTGTTCTCAATGGAAAATTTTCAGCTATATCTTATGGGAGCCAAAGTCATAGTGCACACCGATCATACAGTTCTGAGATACTTGATGACAAAGAAAGACTCCAAAGCTAGATTGATGCGATGTGTCTTATTACTTCAAGAGTTTGATTTGGAGATTGTGGACCGAAAAGGTAGTGAAACCCAAGTGCTGTATCATTTGTCCCGCTTGGATAAGGAAGGGAGGCCATGGGATAGCCTAGAGATCAATGATGCATTTCCTGATGAGCAACTACTTTCTATGTCGATCAGTGATATGCCATAGTTTGCGGACATTGCTAATTTTTGTGTGACTGGCATCATCTCGTGTGAGCTCTCTTCTAACCAAAGGAAGAAGCTCAAATGGGATAGTCTGGACTTCTATTAGGACAAGCCATACCGGTTCAAGATTTGCACCGACGGCATGATCCGGAGGTGTGTACCTAAGGAGGAGCAATTTAGCATCCTAGAAGCTTCTCATTCCTCCCCCTTATGGTGGCCATAATGGAGGGGTGAGGACAACTTCAAAAGTTCTGAGTTGGCACTACTAGAAAATGGACCTATGGGAACAGTTATTTTGGCAACAGTTTGTAAATCGTTGCCATAGAGTAGATATAGTAACGGTTTCCACCGTTACAATAGAACTTTGGGTGGTATAGCACACTTTAGGCACAAAACCGTTGCAATTGTAGCAAAACCGTTGCCATAGAGATTTGTTTAGCAACGGATTTGTAAACCATCCCAATAGACATGTATATTGTCACGGGTTTGGAAAAAAAATTCTAACGGTGATTCATTTCCCTCATTTTTTTTGCAAAAATTTACTGGCCCGCCAAGTGACCTGTCATTTTATATTTTTTTTAAATAATTTAATAAAGCAAAGAAAATAAATCCGACCTCCACCTCTAGTATCGACACATCCCTCTACAGAGTACACCTGAAACCTTACCCTAGCTGATTCCCACTCCCTCGCTGCCAAAATGCCGCCCAAGTTTTATCCATCTCAGGTGGTTGAGGTTTTCGTCCGAGTTACCGACGGTAAAGTCCGAGCTGCGAGTTAACTCGCTCCAAAAATTGGTCCACTCAGTCTCTCCCCTAAAAAAATTGGTGAAGACATCGCAAAGGAAACCACAAAGGACTGGAAAGGTCTCCGAGTCACCGTTGAAATCACCGTCCAAAAACGTCAAGCTAAAGTCTCCGTCATTCCCTCTGCCGCCGCACTCATCATCAAGGCATTGAAGGAGCCGGAACGTGACCGTAAGAAAACCAAAAATATCAAGCATAACGGTAACATCTCGCTCGATGACGTCATCGAGATCGCTAAGGTGATGAAGCCGAGATCGATAGCGAAGGATTTGACTAGAACAATGAAGGAGATTTTGGGCACGTGTGTATCAGTTGGCTATACGGTAGATGGAAAGGATCCTAAGGATTTGCAGTCAGAGATTGATGGTGGTGATGTCGAGATTCTTCTCGATTGAATTCTAATTATCAACTGCTGGTAATATTATATTTATTTTATTTTATTTTGTTTTGAGAATTTTATCTTGAGGATGATTTTGATATAACTATGATGAGTAAAGTCTGGAATTTTATGTTTGGCTATGTAGTTTGGATTTTATATAAGTTTTGTGTGTATTTCTCTGACTATTTTCTAAGAGGAGAAACTGAACTCATTTTCTCAAAACAATAAGATCAAAACACACCCTTTGGTTTTGGGTGAAGCTTTGTTCTGATAGTAACGAGCCTAATAATGGTGGGATTATTTTCAAGATTTTCTATCAGCAGAAATGGGCATCGTCGAGCTCAAAGTGCCCTTGATGAAACAGAAGTGTTGCCTCCAAATACAGAAACAACCAGTGCTGCTACAATAGTTGGAGCTCCCTCTATCATACCTCATGGTATTGAAATTGCAGTTGAGTTCAAACCAATTGAACACCCGACTGAGCCTCTATACAATGATCGACTAATTCAATGTCCAATACCAGAACCCTCAATATTGAATGTAGGTTTGATGTTCTTTTGCATCATGAAGTTGTGCTAGATATCTAGATAAGTAAGTATGCTGTTGTTTTTCCTAGCAACAATGTTTATTTGATTGCAAATTTTATAGTCTGCTGGCTTTCCAATCTATGGACATGTGAAGTATGATGTAGTCAACATGAAGTAAAAAATCTTTTTACTGTCTAATTTAGTGATTACCCAGTAGCTTGCAAGATAGTCCTTCTTACTCTTACTGTCAGCTTTAGAGATGATGGCTATATCTAGAATCTAACATGCATATTAACAATGGCATGTCACCAACTTTTTTACATGAGTTGGAGTTGACTAACTTGTAAAGAGAGACACAATGGCTCACAAAGGAATCAACTCTTGACAATGTTTGTTCTTTATAGCTGCAAGCTGATAAGCATTTCCAGTTTTGTTTAAGTATTTGGTTAATTGGCTTTTATTAGTTCGTAAATCTTTGCTCCGAGCTCCCATGTGGGTGCAATACTTGGTCCAGATACTACGAACTAATAAGGAATTTTTAGTCATATCTGATGAGGTTCAAATGTTGAATTTATTGCAGGTACTTGGTCCATGCAAATGACATTTGTGTAGGTTATTTGAGAAGAAAAATTACATATTATTTGCCGATTTTATGAGAAACTTGAAAGGAATGCTTGAAGATTAGCTGCAAAGCTTTAACGTTCACTTTCAATTGTCAGAAGAAGCACAGATGGCATCAGTCCTGATTGATTATTCTGAAGTGAAGTTCTTTTGCCAACTAAGGACGAGCTTCGATCACATGAATATGTGTAAGTTCTTTAATATTGGTTGACTTGAAAAAGGTATGTGTCTTTATTTTTTCTACTAACACAAATGATGTCTTTAATGACTTGTCTTTCTTTGTTTTCTCCTTGCACATAAAGGATATTTGTTTTGCATATCCAATGCTCTTGTTGACATTCTTTATTCTGATATGTGGGACTTGAATTTTGTATCTCTTTTGTTTCTGGAGTGTTTTACCACATTTCAGATGTTGTGGAAGCTAAAGTAGAGCAAATAGAAGAGCTGTAGAATATTTTACAGACTGAAAATAATGCACCGACCATTGGATCCAATGTTGTGGATTCTCTGTTCTCTTTTGAATAATTTCTTGCTAGACGTTTTACATGCATGTCTGATTTTGATATGCAGGACTAAAAAGAAATACCTAGGTGCATATTCTTTGGTTCTAATTTTAGTGTTCTTCGATTGCATAAAATGGGATTTTCGGTGTGAAAATTTTATTCTCCGAACATGCGGATTGAGGATGAAGTATTTTCTCAGGAACAATCATATTACCCAATGTATTTAGGAGGTTAAGAATGAAGAGAATAGGGAAGTCTGTAGAATACTTTCTTTTGCCAATAATAGAGTAACGTTATTACTGAATGGCGGTGTGAATGTAGTATAGCGTGCATGTCTTTTTTCTTCTACTGAGGTCCAAAATTTATGCTTAGTACACATATAGATATGCCAATATCATTTTTTAAATTTGCTGGAACTAGAATTAGATGTGGGAATTTGTAGTTTGTACAACAAATCAATAGTTTTTACGATTAAGTTTGTTCGTATAAGTTAGAGTCGCTGAATGCATGTGTCATTATTAAGTTCCTTATATTTCCAAAGGACCTAAACTATTAATGATCGCACATTGATGTAGAGAAGAATATCTGAATGGTGCCCCTTTTTGCATGTATGAGAAATGCTTATTGGATTACTACAATGCCAAACCTTACATAGTGCATCTATCCCTTTATAGGAGAAAACTTTTTTAAAAACTTAGTAGTGAAGATTTGTGATCCAAAGAAGCACTACTGTTTAATTTTCAATGTTATTGAACCATAGCGACCGAAAGACTATCTCGCTTCCTAACACTAAAGTTGAAGTTAGAAAAAGCAAAGTTGTTAAGCTCAAGTTTTATATTTAGCCATAAGAGGTATATTATATAATTAGCTCTCATTTCTTGTTTTGTATCTTGCTTAAGGATAGTTTAATCTTATGATCTTTCCTTGTAGATAATGATTTATATTGCAACATACTCTATTATGGTAGACTTATGTAATGAGTTTGAGTAATATATCAATAGAAAACCTCATCTATATGATTGAGAGTTTTGAATAGAAGGTATGTACACTTCTGTTATCACATCTCTGGTAGTTTTGTTTTATCCAGTTAACCTTATTTATGTTCTTATAAACCTTTCACTCTCATTATGTTACTAATGAGATGCCATTACATTCTAAATGTTTAAAACGAATATTTAATTTCATGATTGCAATTTTAGCTACTGATTTTTTGGCAAAATCTAAATGGAGAAGTGAGGCTAAGATTAGTAGCATGCAAGGGATGGCAGTTTGGCCATTGCTACCGGCTTAAAAGGATATTACAAACTACTAGGCAAAATACACCTATGTTGGCTCAGATGAGAACTTAGTGGTGAGGTGAAAGGAGACAACAATGAGAAATCTTCTTACTAGAATATGCTTTTTTGGAGTTTGTTTTGTGTGCCTACTACAGCGCCATCTTCCGATTCCATGAGTATCCCCTATAATATGGTAAGTGTCCTTCCCTAATTGAATGAAATCCTGCATTGAATTTTATTGTATTTTATTGTCATTTAGTATATATTTATTGTGAGGGTTCACATAAGGAAATATATATGTACGACTTTCCAAAATTCATCTTCTTTGATGATGATGTAAGATTGTATAAATTTTTCTACTCAAATTTTGTTGTGATATCTACAACTACAGTATTATCTGTATCATTCATTATTTTCAGGTCTTCAATATATTTTTCAAGAACTTTTAATTCAAATGAATATAGTATTTGATGCATTGACCTGGTCTCTTTTCATTTGGAAAGAAATCTCTGAGGAGCTTGAGGTTTTGTTACTACCAAAACATGCTATCTAAACTTCATAGTATTACTTAGAGTTTACTTGTTCTTGTTAATTGGTGGGATTAAATTGCAAAAATTCTATTGTCCTGCACTTTAGTAACCTACTTTTCCTTCTAATTTATGCATGTTCATACAGTAAAATGTTCTCTATTGGAAAACATGAGTTGTAACTACTGAAATTATTACACCTAATTATTACCAAGGTTCAGAAAGAGCAACGCTTTTACCTAATTATTTGTTTAGAATGGGTGGCACTGCTATACTTTTGTCAAACAAAACAAAGACAGCAGTAGAGCTAAGTATAGATTAATGCATGTGGTTAAAAAACATTAATCTAATATTATTACAACTGGTCCTTTGGTTCTTCCTGCCTCAGAGCAGCTTCTTTATCTTTGGTCTGAGCATAATCCATTTTGCAAATCTCACTTTATACTCTTTTGTAGGTGGAGTGGATAAATTGATAGAAGACGGAGGCAGTGATCAAGATCTAAACCTTACTTGAAGTTTGAATTGTTGATTGTTGTAGATGCATGTGGCGGTTTCTAGGAATGTTTGTTATCAAAACATTTTAAAACTTTTGATGTTGAAATATCAAATGTATGTTATTGGTTTCATCACTATCTATGGATTTATTATTAACTTGTCAGACAATCTGGATTATTAAAAGTTTCATCTTATATAAATTTTAGTATTTTATAGTTTATTTGTATATATATGTAAAATCTTTATTTACAACATTGGGCACTATTTTTAATTCAATTAAATTGTTACAGCTAACAATACCATTGCCATAGGACCTGAAAACTGTTCCAAAATAATGTAATAAGTGTTGCAATGGGTAGATGAACTGTTTCCATAGGACTTGCAAACCGTTCCAAAATAATCTACAAACTGTTGCAACATGTAAGTGAACCGTTGCCGTAGGATCTGCAAACTGTTCCAAAATAATCTACAAACCGTTGCAATAGCTAGTTCAACCGTTGCAATATCTTAAAGAAATCGTTGCCATTTCTGTAATACCCATAACGGTTTAATATATATAGTAACGGTTTAAGACCGTTGCATTTAACTTTATGGTAACGGTTATTAACCGTTGCAGTTGATAAGAATAATCGTTCCAACAGGAAGAGGGAAAATCGTAGTGATAGACTGTTCTATAGCAACGGTTATCAGAACCATTCCAAGAACTGTTCCTATAGCTCTATTGGCACGCGAGCGGATGTGATGGTCTGTAAACCGTTCCAATATCGCTACAACAACGGTTTATCTACCTACGGGAACGGTTTTCTATGCGTTGCCATACGTGAATTTTCCAGTAGTGTGTGGTTTTTATTGGCCAACCTTGTTCAAAGATGCAAGTGATCTCGTAAAAAGGTTAGATCAATGTCAAAGAGCGGTCGGTATTTCTAAGAAAGGTGTGATGCCTCTAAACACCTTTCTCGAAGTGGATATCTTTGATGTGTGTGGTATCAATTTTATAGGCCCATTTGTAAGCTCGTGTAGAAATACCTACATTCTTGTAGTGGTTGATTATGTCTCAAAATGGGTTGAGGTCGTGGCCTTGCCCAACAATGAAGCTAGGAGTGTGGTCGCATTTCTAAAGAAGAGCATTTTCACAAGGTTTGCCACTCCTCGTGCAATTATTAGTGATGGAGGATTGCATTTTTGTAATAGAGTTTTTGACGTCTTGCTTTCCATGTATGGTGTCAACTACAAAGTGTCTACGCCTTATCATCCTCAAGTAAGTGGCCAAGTTGAAGTGTCTAACAGGGAGATCAAGAGCATTTTGTCCAAAACCGTCAATGCCAATAGGACCAATTGGTCTAAAACGTTGGATGATGCTCTATAGGTTTACCGAAATGCTTACCAGACTCCAATTGGTATGTCGTCGTACATGTTGGTGTTTGGGAAAGCATGTCATTTACTAGTGGAGTTAGAGCATAAGGCTTTGTGGGCCTTGAAGAAGTTGAATCTTGATTAGGATATAGCTGCTAATCTTCGGGTGGAACAACTCAATGAACTTGATGAATTTAGATTCCATGCCTACTCTAGTTCGTCCCTGTATAAGGATAAAATGAAATACCTTCATGACAAATATAATCGGGGCAAGGAGTTCAAGGTGGGAGATTTGGTGCTCTTATTCAATTCTCGACTAAGGTTGTTCCCGGGAAAGCTAAAGTCAAAGTAGAGCAAACCATTTGAAGTAGTGTGGGTGACCCCGTTTGGTGCTCTGGATTTAAAGAACAAAAGTGGGGAAGTTTTTAGAGTGAATGGGCATAGGGTCAAGCACTTTTTGGGAAAGTTCGATGATAGCCATGTGGTGGCTCTTCTTCATTTCAAATGATTAGATGTTAACATGCATCGTGCCGCGACATTAAATCAGGCGCTTCTTGGGAGGCAATCCATGTATTTTTCTTCTTGTTTTTATTTGATTTTCATTGTAGTGTAGGATTGATTTTTGGGCTAACTGGTTGTGAGATGTTACAGGATTGTGTTGATGCAGTACAGGACATAGTGGAAAGAGTATTCCGGTCTCTGAAGTTGCCAGTGCGACCGCACTACATTCTGTGCGCACCGCACTGATGAAGGGTGAAATGTGACCTCTCTGAAGTTTTTCACTACGTCCGCACTATATTTTGTGCGGTATGCGGTATACCACTGCGGTCGTAGTCCATTTTGTGCGGACCGCAGTATGTTGCCTCCTCAAGCTTGCAAATTATTGTGTAGTGCGGACCGCAGTCCATTTTGTGCGGTCCGCACCGGGGTAGGTGAGCTGGGCCCCATGGATTTTCTATAAATAGTCCCTAAGGCCCAACATTTACACTTTTCGAACTGTTAACTCTCAGACTCAGTAAAGCACTATTCATCACCTTCTTTGCTCGTAATTGATTGTTTGGAACTGATTAGCTTCATTTCATCTCACATCTAGTACCATTACATTCCTTTTAATTGTTCTCGTTTGTTAATTTCTTTTAATTTTTGTTTTTCTTGCTTTCCTTTCTCTTCTTCCCATATTTTCTTCCATAGATTCGGTTAGGGTAGTTAATCTTTTGATTAAAATAGACATAGGTAGTTAAAATCAATAGGTAATGTAGGGACCCTACTTAGGTGGAAAATTGGACCCAAAAATCAAAATGTATAAAACCCTAATTTAGTGCCACAACTGGACACTCAGTGCGAACCGCGGTCATTTTTATGCGGTTTACGGTTCGCGGTGCCCTTATGCAATCCGCAGTACCATTTTGTGCGGACCGCATTGATGAAAGACCCGAATGCTGAACCTGAGTGACTGTGGCCACACTATATTTTGAGCGGACTGCGGTGGCCCCAGTGCGGTCCGCACTGCCTAGATACAGAGAGTGGATAGTTTGAACCCCACCTCTGTGCAAACTGCGGTTGATTTTGTGCAGTCCGCAGTGACCCTAGTGCGTCCGTACACCATTTTGTGCGGTCCGCACTGTGTGACTTCTGCAACTTGTCTGCAACTTTTCTTTCCTACTTCTGCAACTCTATTCTTAATTGTTGCAACTGATACTAACAAGTTCATCTGGACAACAAGGCAGAGGAGAACCTCCCGGGGAGGGAAGCAGAAAATGATAAAACTCACTCCTCAAGCCTAGAAAAGTATTAAAAGGACAAGAAAGTTGATAAAAGTTGCTGATAAAGCTGCTTCCCAGTCCTCAGAGAGTGACTATGAGCCCTCCCGGGAGATATCCTCAGACTTCATGCCAGAGTACATGGAAAACTGCCCGAAGAGGTTCAGGCTAATAGACACTCATCCACCTCCCCTACTGCCCAAGCGTCAGTGAATGTATCTTTTGGGTCGTCTGAAGGCTCAGCTAAAGGTAGTGGGGAATACTCCACCTCTTCCACAACTTCATTATTTGGAGAGGGTGCAGTAGGAGGTGATGAGGAAGTAGGAGAAGAAGGTGAACCATAGATGGGGGTATTTCTAGAACTAGGAACCGAATGTATGGCAAGACCAGTTCGTTAGTGAAGTAGCATACCATAAATTCGGGGAATAGTGGTCTATGAGGAAATTGATCCCGGAGAGGAGCTTCATAGATAGAGACTTTCTACCTCACAACCCCAATGTGAGGAGGAAGTTTAGGGAGAGAATTGGCTGGGAACACTTATTGTCTGACTGTGTAGATGTCAATGAGCACTTGGTCAAAATATTCTACACCAATGTTGCCCACATAAAAAAGGGTACAAAGGTGACCAAGGTGCGGAACTTGAAGGTGTTGTTTCATGGGAAGACGATCAACGATTACTTTGGATTTGATGAGGAGGATGAGTCCCTATACATGGTTAAGATGGAACAGGGTGAGGAGGCCCATCCATGGCTGGCACAATACCTGGCAATCCCGGGTACCACGCTTGACTAGTTGACTGCGGGCGTCAAGATTTTGAGGCGTAATTTGAACTTTGAGGCAAGGGGGTGGGAGACATTTGTATATAGCAGGTCGGACCTCGCAACTCATCACAACACCCTACCTCTTCACCAGGCAGTTTTGGTGGCTTCGATCATGGTGGGGTGCCCAATCAATGTGGGGAATATGATGTCGAGAATAATTTCAATAGTGGGTGCTAAGCATGATAGAAACTGCCCGTTTCCCAGTTTTCTCACTATGTACTTTCGGGATCTGAAAGTGGAAAAGATGCCTTTCGACATCAAGGTCAAAGCGAAGGCCCTATTTTCTTGGTACAACATGCAAGGGGATGATAACCCGAAGAGCAAGAACTTCAAGAGTACGGTTACTACTCCAACTGGCCAGTCTGAAAAGCTAGTTGTGGTAGTGATGCCTGCTAAGCCTGCCTCTACTTCTACTGCTATTCTTATTGGTCCACCCACCTCAGCGAACCCGGAGATTCCATCTTCCCGTGCGCATCCAATACTGCCCACCGACTGAGCCAGGCTCTTCTAAGTATCAACAACTGGATGCAAATTGCATCATCCAAGTTTTCCATCTTGACTACCATGGTAAAGGCTTATTCAGCACCTCCACCCCTACAGGTTCCTAGTCGATAGAGGATACTCTCAAGGAGATTCTAGACAACCAAAAGAAAATCCTCAACAACTAGAAGATGCTCAGTACTGCTGTTGATTCACATAACAAGGCTCTCAAGGAGCTTACTAAGGAGTACAAGAAGATGAGGAAGACACGGGCCTCAAAGGAGTCCGTAAAGGAGTTCAAAGTTGATATTGATAGATTGAAGGCATATCAGCTGCCTTTGGACTTACTACTTTAGGACCCTGCATCTGCAGCTGATCCCCAGCCAGAGCACTCTTAGAGGCCTCCCAAGATGAGGAGGATGATTCCCAGAGCGGATGATGCAGTCATCCAATTGGTCGACCCACCAGAGGCTTCGTCCAATCAACCACATGATGTACCTCAGGAGCATGTCCAGGTCCAGGCCTAAGTCCCAACAACAGAGTAGCAGCCCACAGGGAACCAGTCTGAGGTTCCCGAGTACAGTGAGGACCCAGGGGCTACTTAGGAGCCCATGCAGATAGACGGGCCATCAGGAGTCTCTATATCCTTTTCCTTATCGTTTTGCTGCTTTATTTTGTTTAGCTGGCATTGAGGACAATGCCAGCTTTCATTTGAGGGGGTATGCCCTACATTTGGATGATTGTATATATTTGATACTTTTTTATGCTTTCCTTATTTTTCATCTTTGTTTTGTATATATTTTTAACATTCCGCAACATTTCTCGCACTTTTAGTTTACTTTGGGTCTGTATATAAAGTTATGTTACATTGTATATATTCATCCCATCTATTGTATCTTGTATATATTCATTTTAATTTCTGCAATTTTTCATTCTTAGATTCTTATTTATGTTTGTAGATTCCTGTTTTGAACGTTTGCAATAAGCCTTTGATTTTCTTAATGCCACGGTTCTTTCCAAAGGTGAATTTTCTGTGAACCGGGTGACTCTTCCCAATGATAAATGGCGTGATAACCTTTATAAGGGTTTGGGTCCGTTTTTGTTTTTGTTTTTAGTAGTTAGTAGTTAAGGGTGCCTCAAGAAAAGCTTCACTTAGGCCTAGCATATTTGTCTTTGATCTCATGGTCAAAAATAAATTATTGTGTTTAGGATGGTTAAAGTCGTGACCTTGAGACTCTTGTGTTGACCGATAATCATCAAGTGATTTTTCGGGACCATTTTATGCTCAAATCTTATCTAAGGTCGTTGTGGGCCCCCCACGTTGTGTCTTTAGCAATCTCATAGCTTGTATGCTAAGTAATCGCATTGCAAGTCCAAGTCCCGAGTTGTTGAGGCAAAATCCTAAGTGACTTTTGACTTGAGATATGACTATAGTCTCTCATTGGTCGAAATGATAGTTGAACACATCCATAACCTACCAATGATAAGATCCCTAGTCAACCCTTTTGAGTCTTAGACCTCTTTCCTTCAAGAACAATGATACAAGCCTACACCTGTTCTAAAAGATACCCTCTCTTGGCACCCGATCTTTCCTTTATCATATGGCAAAAATATAAGTTTCGGGGGAGAGACGAGGATTGCAACAAAGTGGTAAAAAGGCACAAAAATGAAGAAAAGGAAAGGAAATGAAAAAGAAAGAAAAGAAAAAATACAAAAAGATTGTTCAATGTGAAAAAGAATAAAAAGAGATTCAAGAAAAGCAAAGAATGAAAGGTGTGAAAAGTTGAAAAAAGAGAAAAGGCTTGAAATGCATAAGAAAGAGTGACCGTGTGTCTCTCTAACCCCTTAGAAAGAAGTGAAATGACTTATAGAGTCAAGTAAAAGTGTGCCAAATGAAACAAAAGAAGTGCTTAAGGGAAGATGGAACCTACTTAGACCAAACATTTCTTATCCTGAACCAAAAGCCTTCACAATGTCTCCATAAAAGCCCTATATGATCTTGAGTTTAATGGAGCTTATATTAGTGGATACTCACATAAGGGGCAAGCACACGGTACTTAGTGCCGGATTTGTGACTTTTCTTTTTGAGAGATGAGTGAATTGCCATTAACCTCGTAATGAGTGTCATTATTCAAAAGGTGAGGTTTGCTTAGGAAAACTAAGGATGTGTGAGTTTGGGTTCCACAATGACCAAAGTAATAAAAAAGAGTTCTTTGATGTGTTGAGTCAACTCTTGGTGCTCATGTGTCGCACTTAATCCATGGTGTTTCAAAGAGTAAAAGTTGTTAATGATTCATTTGTATTGAGGGCAATTGTTAGTCCCAACTGATGCTAGATGAGGTCACTTTAGGACAACTGAGATTTTCTTGGACATTCTCTTGAGGGATGGGTCTTATTTTGTTTGCTTGAGGACAAGCAAAAGCTTAAGTTTGGGGGAGTTGATAACTAGGGACTTTGATGCATTTTATACTCCTTCTTGCTTATGTTTTGATTGGAAATTCGTACAAAATAGTCCCAAAAGGCTCACAAATTGTGCTTGAATGCAGGTTTGATCAACAAAGTGACAAGATGTCAAAGATCAGCTCAAAATGAGTGAAACTTGCACAAGTACCAAGACAAGACAAAGCTCAGGCAGAACAGTCCCAATGTGACCGTACACCATTCTGTGCGTTCCACACAAGGAGATTCAGAGAGGTTGATTTTTAGGCAAAGAGGCAGTGCGGCCGCACTAGAATTTTGTGTGGTCCGCACTAAGATCAACGCGGCTGTAGTCCATTCTCTGCGGTCCGCGGTGCCCAAGGTCATAGAGCAGTTTTGTCAAGTCCAAAGCCCTAGTGCGGATCACAGACCATTTTGTGCAGTCCACACTAACCTCGCAGGAGCATTTTTGTTTAAAATTGTCAGCTTAGTATAAATAGTTTCTTTTCCATTTTTAGGTTAAGCGGATAGATTTGACTGGTAGCTGCACTCTTGACTTCGGTTTTCTTAGCTATTTTGGGCAATTTTATCTTCTTTTCATCATTGAATCTTCTATTTATCTTAGTAATTAATTAATATGAATTGTTCTTCATTTGTTTCTTGCTTTTCTTCTTTAAATATGAGTAGCTAGACCCATAAGCTAGGATTGTGGCTCAACCCTAGTGTGGGTAATTGATGGGTCTTGTATTTTAGGGCTAGATTGACTATGGGTGTTTGATATTTGGGCAAATTCCATGTTTAATTACTGAATTAGTGGTTGCAAACACTAGTTTGTATTTAGTTAACTTGGACTCTTCTTGAGAAAGAGAGCCTAACTTTCCGAAATTGGTCCAACAAGGAATTGTGGCGTACTCAAGAGATTGATAGCTCCAATTAATAGGTTTAAACCTCGAGAGAATAATATCCGATTTGAACCCCAGTTGCTTGTGCAAATTTGCATACCCAATTGGTCTTGAAAAAGTCAATTCGCGCAAAATCACTCGAACCACCGAGAGTTGTAGAGTGGGTAAAGTCGTGCAACGGTTATATCATACTCCCCAAATATGTCAAACATGCCTTATACTCAAGTACCCGTCAATTGACCACCTAGGCGGAAGTTACTACCCTAGTGCCTTTTAACCATTTGAACAACCAATGTTATTCTTAGATTATTCTAGTTTAAATTAGCATAGTAATTGATAAAATTAGAAGTTAAACAAAAATTCAAAAATGATTAGAAGTGTAATTTGGAACATATACGCAACTCTACACTAGATAGATACTCGATTCTAAATTCTAGCTCTCTGTGCATATCAATCCCGACCTTAAATCGGGTAAAAGCTACTCTGATCCTCTCTCGCTACTTAATTAGTAGTGCGGAATAGGCCGTGATCAGTCATGCTATTTTGTATACAGTAGCTCTTGTGTGGATCAGGGCCACTTGTAATCATAAAATCTCCTAATTATAATTGACTTTTGGCCAGGAGCAAAATATTTTTTATCTTACAATATTTGGATGTTCGGTATATGTTCCAGTTATCCACCACTACGCAAAAAAATGAGTCTCTGTATGTTAGTATCCCCAACATTAGGGGAAGAAATAAGTAATTGGAAAAAGAGATAGACTGGAATGCGTTATCACTATCTCATTTTAGATCCTTGAACAAATCAATATAAACATGAGGTTCAAAAGATTTGTAAAATATTACTAATCTACTGTAAGATGAATTAACCGACCCACCAAGGATGACTAAGTTACATATTCCAGCTGCTAATGTACATATTCAATTTGATGTCCCGGTTGGAAAATCTATATATTTAAATGAGTCTAAGCTACTTTTGAAATATGGTAGACTAA
Organism: Nicotiana glauca; assembly: GCA_026770625.1. Taxonomy (NCBI): domain Eukaryota; kingdom Viridiplantae; phylum Streptophyta; class Magnoliopsida; order Solanales; family Solanaceae; genus Nicotiana; species Nicotiana glauca. Next base: position 53,303 of record MU672345.1, read on the forward strand.
TCGATTCCAAAGATAAAAATCCTCGATAGAGAAAAGGAGACAGAACAAAGCACATTTCACTAAAGTTGTTTTTCACGCATGATCTTCGAAGGAATAGTAAAATAGATGTTTAATGACTCCCTTCGAGTTATATTCTAGTAGATTCATTCGTTAAGGCATTGCCAGCATTAACACTTGAGAAGCTGAGACATAAAATTGAAATGCATCATCTCCGAAATATCAAATAAAGTTTTTATCAGAGGGAGTATAATACATGTTATACTCTTGTTTTTTAACTGGGATTTTAATGAGGCAACACTCAATCCATCATTAGATTTTTTCCCACTGAATTTTTCTAGTAAGGTTTTAATGATGCACATTATCTTTTAAATTGATATCAGAGGGGGAGTGTTATGAATACGACGAACTAAAATGGTTGTCTATTTAATTCTTACATCACATATATGAATCATCGTGTATTCATATGTATCTATTTAATATGTAACTTCATTCTTTGTTTTTGAGGATCAAACTTTGTAACTATAAATAGAGAACTTTTGGCTCATGGTATCATACACTTGAAATAAGAAGAAAGTTCTCTTACCTCTCTACATCTATTTAATTGACAATTTTATATTTCATATTGTAGCTTAATTTCTTAACATAATCAGTTTTGTTATTTTTAAAATCCCATTTTCTGTGGCCCCACCCCAACCCATGAACAAATATGGAACGCCAATCAGCAGCCATGAACACCAGACACGTGGTGGCCCAAACGATTAAACCAAATCCTTCCGTTCAATCCTTTTCCTTTTCGTTAATTCCAAATTCTGCCTGAAAGAATTACCAAACATCAGCAAATTATAGTGGGAAAGAAAGAGTTAAATTCTACTACACATTTTCATGATTATTCTCATTTTCTTTCTCTCTACTCAGCAGAGAAATAGGAAATATTTAACCATCTTTCCCACTGTTTGGGAGCTTCTGCTAATGATATCTGATTAGAGGTACTATTATATTCTTTCCTTCTTTCTTCGTATAGTATCACTTTTCATTACTAAAAAATTGGACTTTTTTGTTTGAATTATCGTCTACATGCAAAAATCTGTTGGGTAATTTATAGATGTGCTTCCAACTTCCTTAGATCGGTCTGCCATTATTCTTTCTATTTTGGTGATGACAATTGACATGGAATGAAGAGTGACTTCACCTTGCTGTAGCCAATGAATCTGATTTTCTAATTAATATGAAAGATAGTCTGACTCAGAGGCGTATTGAGGATTTTAACTTGGACGGGCTCGACCTTTAAGGTTCTTAGCATGGACTTCTGAAATTACGAGTTCAGAAGGTAATATTTGTTGAAATATTAGTGATTTTATATACTGTGTCAAAACACTAGGTTCGATTGAACTCATAGCTAATAAGCTACATCAACCACTGGTCTGACTATTTGATATTACTCGTTTTCAGCACTAATGATGAAAACCAACAAATACATTCCAAAAGAATCTGATATTGATCTGCTAGAATTAATGTAAGGGAATTGTATTTTGGGGCCTTACCCAGGGGCGAAGCCACATTGTCCTATGGGTAGTCAATTGACCACTCTTCGTTAAAAAATTATACTGTGTATATAGGTAAAATATTAGGTTTTAGAGGTATATAACATATATTGCAAACACTTTGTCGGGAAAGTTTTTTCACTGCTTTCAAGTTTGAACACGGAGAAATTTCTGCCTTCGCCACTGGCCTTACCTTAACAACTGAATTTCTGATTCCTTTTTGTTTGGTGAATTGGTATTGTGCATCGAATTACTTGTGCTCTACATGTTACATTTCTGTTTAACAATAACATAATCGCTAGTTATGATATTTTCTTGATTTGAATCTTTTCATTTCAGAAAGTTGATTCAGGAATGGAAATTATGTCTTGCCATTCTACATCATTTTATTATGTTGTAAACGTTAGAGGGAAAGCAACGGGTAAATTTCCAGGTTCAAATCAGGCAAGTTTTCCCATATTAAAAGAGGAAAGGATGTGTTATGTTCTATTTAAGTCTTCTCGGGAAGCGCTCAGGTATTCTGGTGCAGATCAGTTTAGCATAAAGGGACCACATCAGAGCAGAATTATTTGCCCTGTCAATGCATTCAAGGAATTTGAGAATTCTGATTCAAGTGCCTTGGGTAAAATTTATAACTCTTATGTAGTTGATGGAAAAGAGAGTAAGCAAGACGTGACTGGTGCTGGCAAATCAGTACCCAAGGTTATCATTCCTGGTTTGCCAGATGAAGATAATAAAGGTGATTTTGGTGCTCCCATTGGCAGTTGGTTTTGGGAATGGAAGCCAAAATTGAATGTTCATTATGAGAAATCAGGTTGCGAAAATGTTAATTCCCCGCCAGTGCTTTTTCTTCCTGGTTTTGGTGTTGGTTCCTTTCACTATGAAAAACAGCTAAAGGATCTTGGCCGTGATCACAGAATATGGGCAATAGATTTTCTCGGCCAGGGGAAGTCATTACCATGTGAAGATCTGACCTCGACGTCCAAGGAACAACTTGACGGAGATGTGTGGGGCTTTGGAGATGAAGCAAAACCCTGGGCAAAAGAACTTGTCTACTCTATCGACTTATGGAAGGAGCAAGTGCACTGCTTCATTGAAGAGGTAGTACTTTGTGTCTTTATATTTTCACTTTTTGCGATGTTTGTAAGGAGTTTAGAATTAAAATTTGTTAGCATGGATTTGTTTCTTTGTTATTTGAATTTTGTGCACTTTTCCAGTAATTATTTGTAACAAATTTAACAGTTTTCCCAGCTCTTAACCAACCAAGAAAAGAAAATCCCAGCTTTTAAACACTGATCAATTTTGTCAAGTAGGATTCCATTTTCATGTATCACATTATGTCTTCCTGATGCATTAGACAATCAGATGATAATATGTGGCAGGCTATCTTCCATGGCATTAGTCTCTCTCTCTCTGTCTCTTGGTCGGGGAGGGAGAGGGAGGGGGTGTAAAAAAATAACCTTTTTGATGTAATGAAAAGTAGAGATTCTCAGTTTGTCTTTTCTTTGACTTGTATTTATTTACTAATTTAGACAAGCAAGAAATGAATTATCATAAAATTGTTGGGTTTTGGACTGGAAGGCGGGAAGAAGTTATACGCCTGCTGGCATGGAGATTTTTTGTCAAGTAGGATTCCATTTTCATGTATCACATTATGTCTTCCTTATTCCTTCAGGTGCATCCTCGGTGCTTCACGACCTGGCATCAAGAAGTTATTTTGTAAAACTAACATCATCGGTTTATGAAGTAACTTGAGCTACCAAATGTTACCAACACACCTTCTATTACCTCAGGATGATTTGATGTGGATGATAAGAAAGGCTTTAATTGATCCCAGCCTATCAGTAGGAATTTCTCGTGTGCATCAAGTATCCTGGTTTGAATGTTTGCTATAATGTAAACTACCTCTAAGCAGATGTGCGATTGCAGCCAGGCTATTAAACCTTTTGTTGGTCTGTTTGCTCACGTCGCTATTCTACTGTTTTGTATATTTGCCTTGAGTATAGTTTCTTGCTATTCTAATACTCTGCTGCGGTCATATCTGTTTTGCTGGTGCTCTTTACTGCTTTTGATTTATTTTGTGACAATAGGAAAATAGACTTTTATAGGGGCTTCATCTTATTTTGGCTAAAGAAAATTGTTTGGAAAAATATCTTTTTATGACAAAGTCTTTTAGTTTTTGTTGGTTTAACTTTATTTATATCAGTTATAGCTCATGAGGAATACATAAACTCGAACAGATGTTATGGTGCAGGTTATTAAAGAGCCAGTTTACATTGTGGGGAATTCTCTTGGTGGGTATGTTGCCATTTACTTCGCAGCACGTTATCCTCATTTGGTTAAAGGTGTAACTTTGCTGAATGCAACACCATTTTGGGGATTTTTTCCGAATCCTGTTAAATCCCCAAGATTATCTAGAGTATTTCCCTGGACTGGGAGCTTTCCTCTTCCCGCCTCTGTCAGAATGCTCACAGAACTTGTGTAAGTTATATGATTCTTTTAAGAATGTTATTATGCAGTTCCCTCAGGCCTGTAAACTTGTCTCCTGAAGTAGAGAGTCTTTTTAAGTCGTTACCTAGTTTTCTTAAATTCAGTTAAGACCTACAGAAACCAACTAATATTATTCAATTAATATGTCTATTAGGTTTTGTAACTTACATGAAACAAAATGCATGTTGTCATTGGATATTTGGTTAACATAATGTGAGTTATTCTTTTGAAGTCTTCAGGATTGTTTTACGGCTTGTCTTAAAAAAAACAAAAGTTTGCCTTCTGTTGTACCCTAAATGTATGCGTCTGCTTTATTATTCTTTCAGATGGGAGAAAATTAGTGGTCCTGAATTTATTGCTAACGTACTGAAACAAGTTTATGCTGATCACACCACAAAGTTTGATAAAGTTTTCACTCGGATACTTGAGACGGCAAAACATCCTGCAGCAGCGGCCGCCTTTGCCTCAATAATGTTTGCTCCTCGAGGACAATTTTCTTTTGAAGAGGCTTTATCTGGGTAGGTAGAGCAATGCATGGCATTGCTGCACTTGGCTTATTTATCACTAATTTTACTAAACAAGATTACAAAGCTTCCAGTTTTTACATTTTCATAGGTGTCAAATGAAGAATGTGCCTGTTTGTCTCATGTATGGGAAAGAAGATCCGTGGGTGAAGCCTATTTGGGGTTTACAGGTGAAACGGAAATTGCCTGAAGCTCCATATTATGAGATTAGCCCCGCCGGTCATTGTCCCCATGATGAAGCTCCGGAGGTATGTCACAGACACTCAAATCTGTTAATTCTCCTGCTTTCATGAAAGAGCCTTGTCGTAGACTCACAAAATCTGTAAATTTGGCGTCATCCTGAAAGTGCCTTGTCCCAAACCCTTCAGTCATCCTACATTATGCTTTACGATGGTTAAATGGTGCATGGATCATAGCCAGCTGTAAGAGCTTATGCATGTTCTTGCTTAGTAATGCAAGGAAATAAATTTTCTCATCATCTTTGGTTAACATTCTGAGACTGCTTATGAGGTCGTTTTAACTGCGCGTGTAATTCTTTCAAAGATAAATCGCTTACATACTTAAGTTGGCACTGAGCTGATTCTTGATTGTGAGAGTTTTTTTCTGGGGCAACATGAGACATGCAAATGAGAACAATGAATAGGGTAAGTTATTATTAGTGTAAGTTGAGACGTGTGAAGGCGATTTTACATGTACAGGTCGTGAATTTTCTGCTCCGCGGATGGGTAAGGAGCTTAGAGTCCCATGGATCAGTTGCATTGCCTCTACTTGAATCTCCAGAAAATGTTGATTATGATATTGCCAGAGACTTGGAATTTTCTCGTGAGGGGCTAAAAAGATCAGTGCAAGTGCAGTTTTATGGGTCAATGATTCCCCATTGGAAGAGGGTTAGCGCGTACCTAAAAATTCAATTTCAAAATTGAATAAATGATCAGAAATCAAGCAAAGTAGATTGTCATTTAGGTTTTAACATATTTTTTAGCAATCTAAATTGTTATATAGGTAATATATGATATTTATTCATGTTCATTTCTTTTATTTGGCATGTGAATAATGTGCCTGGGAAATGCATACTTCCCTTAGCTCAATATTGATGGGTAATATCAGCAGTCATATATCGACACTATGAGAAACTACCAAATTCAATGACAACACTTTTAAAAGATATCTTATTAATATTTACTTTAAAAAAATAGCTTGAAATAGCTATCGTTTAACATTACTAACCTTAAATATTTAAAATTTTAGCAATCTGAAAATAGCCATGAGCTTTTTTTTTTTTTTGGTAACTAAAACTTTTATTATCAAGTAACAAATATACAAAACTTTTATGTGACATACATCCCAGACTAAGCTACTACTTTTTTGTATGCTTTCTATATCCTTATCTATACATTAGTCTAAACGATAGGATAAGAATTCAACTCTTTCAACCTTTTCTCCAGACATTTCTTAGCCACTTCCTCTGCCATGGATGTCTTGTACTAAGCTCCTTGTAATTGCTTCAACATTGCTTTCAACTTCTTTGAAAATTCTTGAGTTCCTTTCTTGCCAAATGTAGTATATACTTCCAATACCATTCTATATATCTCAGCCTTTGCATTTTTTTCACAGCAATATTGCTCAGCCCATTTTAGTCGTGCTTCGAGTCCATAACTGGCCTATTCATTTTCATCCATCTTAGCATAGTAGCCCATATTTTCATTGAGAATGGGCACACAAAGAATAAATAGTCAATATTCTCTACCTCTGCCTTGCACAATGGATATGTCTCATCTTCAACACAACCCTAGACTTTAAGTCTATCTCTCGTTTGAAGTCGTCTGTGAACTGCCAAGTATCCCACAAAGATCCATTTTGGTAAACCTGCATTGTTCAAAATGATCTTTCGCCATGTCACTTTGTTGTATTCTCCTCTTTTCTTCAGGTACATATATTTCACTTTGAATTTCTACATTCTGAGTACATCTTCTGAATAGCCAGCTTCTTCAAAGTACTTCTTAGCTTTGAAAATTTTCTGGATCACCCATGAAGCCTGCTTAGGTTCAGTCCCCCAACCAGGATTGTATTTCTTATAGTAGGCATCATGAATCCATTGTACCCTTAGCTTGTCTTTCTTTTTGCATAGATTCCATAATAGTTTGTGTTGATACCCAATTTTTTCCCTGTATTTTTTATATATGCAAAATATCTTTCAAAATAGTATTTACATGTGTATATAAGGATGTCCCAAAGTCCTACTATTCTTCCTAAATCTTTTCATATTTTTTTAATCAATTTACTGCCCTATTTTATCAAAAAAAACCCAATGATGGACCCTAAAATTATCATTTGGGTGATTCATATTTTGGATTCTTATGTTTATACCAAAATATGGCTAAGATATTTTTCACATATGTTTATAAATTTATTTGGTATTTTTTAGGATAAAATTATAGAGAAAACTACCCTCTATAGCCCCTCAAAATTTGAATAGCCCATGTTTTGTCCTACTTACAAACAATGGCCCTTCGGCCCAAAAGTATTGCATATAGTAGCCGAAAAGAATGAGTATGACAATATAAGTGTCTGTAGCTCAGTGGATAGAACGCTTGTTCCCTAAGCTGAAGGTCGTGGGTTTGACCCCTGCCTAGCTCAATAGAGCAACTTTTTTTTGCAATGTATAAATATTGTATCATAAGTTCGACAGTGTATCCTTGGTGTATATTGAGCCTATCTCGAGTGTGCTTGTGTATCTAAAGTGTATATATTTGTGTTACCCAAATGTATTTTGTATCGTGAATGTATAATATGTTTGGACAATGTATCAAAATTGTATATAATGTGTATTTTCTAATATGTAAACATAGTGTATATAAATTATATACAACTTTGTATGTGTAATGTGTGCACACTGTGTATTTGGAGTGTATCATGTATTTTTGTATAGTGACAGTCTTTTTTATATATATTTTGTATAGTTACATCTATTTTATTTATATTTTGTACAACTACATCTATTTTGTATATTTTTTATATAGTGACAGTCTATTTTGTATAATGGTAGTCTATTTTGTATATTTTATGTATAGTGACAATCTATTTTGTGTCGTGACAGACTATTTAGTATATTTTTTGCATACTGACAGTCTATTTTGTATATATTTTGTATAGTGACAGTCTATTGTATATAAATGATACAATTAGAGTCTATTTTGTATATTTTTTGAATAGTGACAACATTTATTCTATGTATCTTCCACCACCTTCCTACATTGTACGGTTGTACCTCACCACTTACCAAGACATAACTAGAAAATCAAATGACCAATTGCTTATCTGATTTTAAATGTTATAACCAGAATTGTATTCTTCTTTACATAAGTTTCCTTTTCTTTCTAATTTGATGATACCATGTAAGCCAAAAAAGATTATAGTTTGTCAAGAAAATAATTTAATCAGTTGTATGTCCCTCTCAAAATTTGCCAATTGGCAACATTGATGATTGATGAATTCTCCTTAATTCATACTTCCAATGTTTTCAGTGGGAGGATTATAAAAGCCAAAATTCCTGCAAATAAAAAATAATATAATTCTTTTGGCTATTAAATTTGGCCGATAAAGAGCATCTTTAGAAATTCGCTGAAGAGAGGTCATGCGAGGAAGAAAAATTACTGATGTAATATTACAAAATTGGGACCAGAAGATATATAAAAAAATCCAAGCAAAACTAAATGGGGAAAGTCCAATAAAACTGTTAGTGTTGACTTCAGCCATTAGGTGCTTGTGAGTTCGGTGGCTAGCTACTAGAATAATTATTGAGCTATAAAATGCATAATGTAACTTTGGGCTAGCGATTGTTATAAATTTAGCCCGAATGACTATAAATGAATTTTGCTCAAAATTATATAATTACAATATTAGCTATTTTTTAAGTTTAAATTTGTCTCATATTTATAAAATGGGATTATATATTTTTTAATTGATAATTATATATTATAAGTCATTTTAGTACTCTTAATTTATTTTCAGAAATTCGTTTATTATTTTTTTTATAAATTAAAAGGAAAAAGAGGCTATTTAACTTATGGCCACATTTGGCTTTCTAATTTGGTCTAATTAAACCCAGGCCCCAACCCAAGTTAGACCAATCTAATACCCAGCCCAATTCTGTCTTGAGCCGAGGGTCTTCTGGAAACAGCCTCTCTGCCCCCTGGGGTAGGGGTAAGGTCTGCGTACATATTATCCTTCCCAGATCCCACTAGTGAAATTATACTGGGTTGTTGTTGTTGTTTTATTATTGGTTCTGCTAGTAAGGACTAATTGGAAGTTTTATGTATTGAGTGCTGCTTACCAAAATGGTAAAATGTAGAGACAGCGCTTGCATTTATTGTGGTGCTCCATCTGTATTTGCATATTAGTTGCAAATTTTGTAAAAACAAATAAAACAATTGATAAGATATTGCAACAAGTCCCCAAAATTGCCCAAGTTGCCTAACTTCATTTATCTCATAATCTTTGATAGAAAAGGCCAACTGACTTGATCATAGTTTCCCTCATGTTTAGTTTGAAAATAACTTCACCTTTCTTTCTCTTTCTCTTCAACTGATGATAAATGCATTCATTAGCTACAGATGTTGTATTAGCAATTTATCTCCCCCTTGTAAATGTATTTTGATTAGTGGATATTAACTTGGCTATCACTTTCTTTTTTTACTTATATTTTCTTTGTGTGGAATCTGTGGTCTACCTAAACTGCATGGTCTAAAATCTGTTAATTTATCCCCTTCTATTTCAAGATTTAAAGCAACTTTTACTTGTAATGATACCTCAGTATTTTTAGGTGGTGGACAATATACTTTCAGGAAGTTTTTGGTATCCCAACCACATTGAGATAGTTTTAGTAGCAAGAATCATTAAAGTAATGCGATACCAACAACATTAAGTTGTAGTAGCTAGAGACAGTTATTAAAATACTGTTCCCATCAAACATTAAGACTTTTTACTTAAGAAAGTTGTAGCCAACCCAGAATTATTAAAGCACCTAGCGACACTAAGAAAATTTACCTAACAAACATTGATTCTTCATGCATTTCCAGCCGTTGTCCTGATCTTCTTCATTTGTTATTAGAAAACTACCCATGTTAAGCAAACAAACACTAATAATACTCTGACTAAATTATCCCTGTCACGACCCTAAACCCGGACCCGGTCGTGATGGCGTATCTCGTAAAGAAGAGGCCAGCCGACACTTACCCAATTCTGTTCTAACAGCTTAATATATCAATAAGTCATTTATAGTGATGAATAATCCAACCTTTAAGCAGTCAACAATACAAATATGCGGAATAACAATCCAACGCAGCCCGATATCAGGGTGTTACTAGTCATGAGCATCTATTATAACTGTCTAGTCACAACAGACCGAAATGGTCGGAAAAATCCCAAGAATACATAAGGAGGAATACAGCGGGAGAAAGCAGAGCCGTGATCGCCAGGCGACTACCTTGCTAACTCCAATGAAACTGCCACCAAGCTCAGAAAATACTTGAATCTGCACACAAGGTGCAAGGAGTAAAGTGAGTATTCCGACTCAGTGAGTAATAAAGGTAAATGAAATCTGAGTAGTAAGAAATCACGTAAGGCTTATCAACCATTTAAGAAAGCAATGAAGCTGTGAAATATGAAAGCATCTTAGCTCAGTTCAAACTCCTTTAAAATTGACTTTTTCAACAGTTACGCAAATGAATGCAAAACAACTAGTGCACATAAGCACAGAAAATCCGCCCCTCGGGCATAATACACAATAAAACAGGTAAATGATAGGTAAATATGAAGGATAAACACATAAAGGTTCGCCTCTCGGGCACAATATCAACAACTCCACCCCTCGGGCAATCACACAGAACAGTACCAGTCCCTCGGGCAATCACGTAGAACAATACCAGCAACTTGGGCTATGTCTCACATCACAATGGGTACCCGCGCTCATGGGGGTGTACAGACTTCGGGAGGGGCCCCTTACGGCCCAAGCGCAAATCACAAGCCACCTCGTGGCATCAAATCTAGGCCCTCGACCTCATATCTATCAAGCCACCTCGTGGCGTATATATGTATCTTACACCCTAGGCCTCATATTAGTATCAGCGCATCCTCACAACTAGGCCCTCATCTTACTAAGTCTGAAAATCATCACAAGCCCCTCGGGCATAGTAAAACAGTATTTCTCAGCCCAAACTTCATTTAAAATATCATTTAAGTCTCAAAACTAAGTAAAAATAGCTAAGTAATAAAACAGTGGAAAATACAATGACTGAGTTCAAGTAATAAATCAAAACTGTGAGGAAATATCAAATAAAAGCCTCGAAGGGTTCAAATACTTGGCACTAGGCCCAAATATGGCATTCAGCCCAAGTAATGATGATAACAAATGGTTTTCATTTCAAACTACGCAGTAAAATCATTAATCGGGACGGACCAAGTCCACCATCCCCAACAGTGTACGACCCCACGCTCGTCATCAAGCGTGTGTCTCACCTCAATATAGCACTACGATGTGCAATTCGGGGTTTCAAACTCTCAAGACATCATTTACAATCATTACTCACCTCGAACCGGCTAAATCTCTAGCTTGCGATGCCTTTGCCCCTCGAATTGGCCTCCATGCGCGTCGAATCTATCCACAATCATAACGAATACGTCACAATATGCTAAAGGAACAAAGCCGAAGCGAAAATAATCGAAAAATACCAAAAATCCCGAAATTAGCAAAATCCGAGCCCCGGACCCACTTCTCATAACTCAATTTTTTTTTACATCAACGGGTTCCTTATCTCACCACGAGTTCATACATATCAAAAGTTCTCAAATCCGATCCCAAATGGTCCTCCAAATCCCCAATCAAAAGTCCAAAATTCCAAGTCCTAGTTCTTCCATTTTTAGCTTAAATTCCATGCCCTAGTTCTTCCATTTTTAGCTTAAATTCCATGATTTTCTAGGTGGATTTCATAATATAATCGAGATTTTAGTCCAAGAATTTTACCTCCCAACGATTCCCCTTGAATCCCTCTTCAGTTTCCTTCAAAAATCTCTCAAAAGGAGCAGCTACGGGTGAAAATAGACCCACATTCGCGAACATGACGACTTTAAAAGCATTCTCCCTAGGCCTCATTTCCTTCTATGTGATTGCGGAAAAACCTTCGCGATCGCGAATCACAAAAATCTCAGCTCCCAATTTTTGCCTATGCGATCGCGTCCAAACACCTGCGATCGCAATGCTTGAGTTCCTGACCCTACGCGATAGCGAACATACTCCCACGTTCACATTGAACAATCGTCATCCAAACCCACAAGTCTATTTAACACTATGTGATCGCGACACATTATCCGCGTTCGCGATGAACAAACTATATGATCGCAAGCCTCACTCTGCGAACGCATAGAACAACTGAACAGCTCCCTCGAATTCTCCTATGCGATCGCATGACTCCTTATGCGATTGCAGAGAGCAAAGTTCTGCAAGACTGAACCTGCAACTTTCTGCTATCTTTTAAGGCACAAAATGGTCTGATTGACCATTCGAAACTCACCTGAGGCCCCAGGACCTCAACCAAAGGCACCAACACATCCTAAAGCCTTATTCAAACTTATTCCAATCATTAAAACACCTCAAACAATAACAAATCACCCAAAATACATCAGATTCAAGCCTAAGTTTCTAATCCTTCGAAATACGCTTTCGATCAAAAACTCAACCAAACCACGTCCGAATGACCTGAAATTTTACACACACATCCCAAATGACACAACAAAACTACTGCAACTCTTGGAATTCCATTCCGACTCTTATATCAAAATTTCACATATCAACAGGAAATCGCCAAAATATCAGCTTTGCTAATTTAAGCCTAATTGTACTCCGGACCTCCAAAGCCCATTCCGATCACACTCTTAATTCATAAATCACCTTCCGAAGCTAACCGAACCATCAGAACTCACATTTGAGCCCTCTAATACATAAGTCAACATCCGGTTGACTTTTTGTGATGCCCCGAACCCGGGCGTGGACATAACACGACACTCGGTGCCTGACTACATGTGACCGAGCGAACCAACTGGCTGGCTGAATCAACATGTGATATCATAACATACTGAATGCGCAAGATAAACTAACACAGTTTGACATACTAAAAGTTTGGATGGTATAAATCAAAGTGTGAAAAAATAAATACAATTCTGAAAACATATTTGTAGTCAACACAGCTTAATATAAAAAGCCTGCGACTCTGTCTAGCTGTTACTCTAGTCTATGAAACCTCTAATGAAGTACTGAAAACACTGACTGTCTGAAAATACTGAAGACTATAATAATGACAATGCCCCGAAAGAGCTGGGGATCGCCAAATAGCTAGTACGAGAATCCTAGCGCTCGGAATCATCAACCTGTATATCATTACCTGCATTATGAGATGCAGGCCCCGGGCAAAAGGGACGTTAGTACATTTGAATTGTAATGGTATGTAAAGCAACTGAAAGAAAGAATTATAAATGCTGAAACTGAAAGTGAGCTGATAACTGATAACTAAACTGAATAAAGGAAGTAAGGCTATGAATACTCCCTCTTCTGAATGATGAACAACCTGTTTATCTGAATAAGCTACGGCCTCAAGGCCCAATATATATGTGCACACGCTACGGCCTCAGGCCCAAATATTCTTATACATAACTACGGCCTCAGGCCCAAAAATGTATAAAACATAAACTACGGCCTCAGGCCAAACATGCATAAAGCATAAACTACGGCCTCAAGCCCAAATATGTATAAAGTATATAAACTACAGCCTCAGACTCAAACATGCATAAAGCATATAAATTACGGCCTCAGGCCCAAATACAAGTGTTAAACATTCAGGAATTTAAAATCAGGAACTGAGAATCATACTGAAAACATGATGCTGAAATACTGAACCATGCTGAATTACGTGATACCTGAATACTATATCACACTGAGTACATAATACTGGAATACTGAATCATACTGAGTTACATAATACTGGAATATTGAATCATATTAAGTTATATAATACTAGAATATTGAATAGGACTAGAATGAAACATGTATTCTTGAACTGATTATGAACATTGAAATTTCAGCTGTTTATGACATGATGAGTAAGCTATACTGAGACTTAGGGACATCAAACCCAAGTCTATATTGAATACGAACTAAGCTCACAACGTTTAGAATGAAAGTCATGAACGAGTTATGAAGTTAGAGAATAGAAGTTCTATAACTATTCAAGGAACTGGGCTTAACTATATTTATGAGGTAATTGATACGTCGTAAAAGAAACGTAGTGTAGGGAGAATTATTAAAATTCCCAAACATAGAGAGTTAGCCTTACATACCTCAATTTCTCCCCTTAGTGCTACTACAATTATCCACAATACTAAGAACCTTCAATCTACAATAGCAATATCCAATGGAACCAATATTAGTAACAAATTGCACAACTTAAGCCATTTAGGCATATTATCAAACACCTTGTAGGCATAAATCACTACATCTCATCACCATATAATTAGTTCATCCAACTATTACCATTCACCAACAATTTATCCCACCAGCATGACCAACCAATTTATAACTTCCAACATCACAGGTATGACAATCTATCTACACCCAACCAATAAAATTTCATCAAATAATCACCTTCCAATTTCTACACTAATTATGTATTTATATTGGAAACTTATGGCTTCTAATCACCACACCAAGAGTCCCAATACTTAATTCACACTCATATACCTATAATAAATTCATACATGTAAGTCTAAGGGTGTAGGATTACCTTTTGGAAGAAATCTTGCAAAACCCTCCTTTGAGTTCTTGAAGGAATTTCTTGAAGATCTATGTGTTTTATGAGTAGATTTCATCAATACTAGTGTAAGAATGATGAAATTTCACACCAAGTTGATGGAGATTGCTTACCTTGAAGATGGGAGGGGTTGGAGGTCTTGAGAGGGTGGGAGAAGACCCCAAAATTCGTCCAAAAGAAATAGAGAAAAATGAACCCTAAAATTGGCTTAAAAGAGCTGGGGACTGGGGTGCGTCTACTCTAGCGATGTGTCCTCGCTTCGCTGTCCATTGCATTCAAGGGAAGACAAAAATCCGCATCTACTTTGGCGAAGCGAGCTCGCTTCGCTGTCCGCCAAAATAACTGGGTGGTATATCTTTAGCCATTTGGTCATAACTTCTTCCACAGAAATCAGTTCGGACTCCATAATATATAGTTGGAAAGCTATTTCAAAGACATACAACTTTCATGCTTTGCATTTTCCCCAAATCCTCACATATGTTTACTAGAATTTGCTGTAAGACAGACCTTCTGCAAACTTAGTCGATTTTGTCAAATCTTACAGACCTTACTTTCCATCTTGATTTTGAAGTACTATTCTCACCCATACTCATCCCGATGGGACTTCACATATTCAAAATATAACCTTAATACTCCTTTAACTCATTCATACCTAAGCCGAATTTACGGGGTGTTACATTATCTCCCCCTTGGGATCATTCGTCCTCGAATGATTGTCCTGATTGTAACTTCTGCGAGCTCCAGACCTTAAACGGGTCTAGTTGAAACATGAACTTTCATTAGCACTTGTATACTAAACTGAATGCATACATGATTACTGAACTGTTGAGATACTGAACTGAATGACTACTGCATTGAGTGAATATTGGTCTGCCATGGATACGTGAATACTGAACTAACATGGATATATAAATATTAAACTGGCACGAATATTTGAGTAATTTGAGTACTAAACTGGGATGAATGTCTAAGTATTGGACTAATATGAGTAGCTGAGTATTGAGTTGACTTGGGTATTTGAGTACTAACTGACACGAGTATCTGAGTACTGAACTTGAATGTTATAACATGACACGTGAAATACTAGCTGTACCATCACTAATTATGATGGCAACTCCAACTCATAAGCTAATTGACTGATCCTTCGCAAGAATCTATATGGCCCACTATAGCAGGGACTATGCTTCCCCTTCTTCCAAAATCTCATAACGCTTTTCATAAGCGAAACTTTCAGAAACATCCAATCATCAACTTAAAACTCTAGGTCTTTATGCCGCATGCTCGAATAGGACTTTTGGCAACTCTGAGTTTTCTTCAAATGCTCTTGAATCAGTTTAACTTTCTCCATTGCCTGATAGACTAAATTTGGTCTCAACGACTCCTCTTCACCAACTTTGGACCAACCAATTGGCGATTTACACCTTCGCCCATACATAATCTCACACTGGCCATCTTGATGCTAGAATGGTAGGTGTTATTATTAGCAAGGTCAATGAGAGGTATGTGATCATCCCAATTACCTTTAACATCAAGGAGATATCCTTCATTGTTTGAATAACGCGCTCTGCCTGGCCATCTTTCCGAGGATGAAAAACTCGTGCCTATCCTTTCTGAAAGAACTTCTAAAAGTTTATTTTATCAAAAATATGTGTATTCTGTGTAACACTAGGCTTTCTATTGCTCGATTTTCACTTGCTGATAATTCGGACACTTGGCCACAAAGTCTGCAACCCTTTTTTTCATGTCGTTCCATCAATAAGTCTTGAGATTATGATACATCTTTGGGGAACCTGGGTGGATAGAATACCTGGAATTATGGGCTTCTAACATCTTCCTCCCTCACTAAGTCCATCTATGGTTGGAACACATAGTCTATCGGGGTACCTCAAAGTACTATCATCTCCCCTTGTTCAAAAGCCATAGTCTTATGTTTATGAATTCCTTCCTTCAGCTGCAATAAGTATGGATTACCAAACCATTTCTCCTTCACTTCGGCTACTAAGGAGGAACATGTCTTGTTCTAGATAACAACTCCACTATCGTTGGTATCCGAAACTCAAACTCCTACCTTGGCTAAGCAATAAACTTCTTTCAACATAGTTCCCTTGTCTACCTCATTCATGAGCTATAATTCCCACACTTGACTACCTTCCTAAGCACTTCCTGAAAACACTTATAGTCTTGTTGTGAGTTATGTCTCTGACCACTACTCGGAAGGGTCTCGTGCAATGGCACTGCCCTCGTAATACATAACTGGGCATGATTTTGTAGCTTTTCTATGATCACTTTATCACCAATAATTAAGCTTGGTGATTATTCTACTCACTTTGTATTTCTTACACATGCTAGACTTATTCCTTGCGGTAATTATACAATTTCCTTATTACCGAACTGATCTTCTTTTTCATATTCCATGCTAAATATTTGGGTCTCAAATCTCTAATTGGACTTACTAAAAATTTTCGCATCACCCCTTAGACCAAAGATCTTATACTTGCGAATCCTTCTCTTTTTGTTGGGGTCCAACTAACTTTCCTTATTTTCTGTAATTCTTTTCACTCTACGTCAATAATGACTCATCTTCCAACTTACTTCTGATACTCTTTCTTACTAGGAAAAACTAAACTATTCATTTAACTGAACGCTAATGTACCCACAACAATCATACACCATCTTAATAATTTAACTCTGCTCACACTATCAATCTTGGAGTAACCACATTTTGATAATTCCTAAAAGCTATTCTTACTGCTTGCTCTTTTACTACTAGCTATTTGTTTTTTCACTGTCACTGTACATCGGATTTAACTTAAACTCCTTGGGTTCTAACACATGTTCGGTATTTCAAACTATCATCCACTCACTAGAGTTAACCCGGCTAAGTGAATCAAATCTTACCTCTACTAGCTCTGCTGAATTTGCTAATTCACTGTATTTACTCAAAACTTATTTACTATTCTTTTACTAACCACCTGCTAGCATCATGTTTCCTTGCTCTGCTTTGAATAACTAAAGTGAAGCATAAGGTTTATTCTATCTTCCCTCATCATCTGACCATATTTTTGAACTATGCACATGGATCACACTTAGAGAAATTTCATCTGTCTTAAACAAAGTTGGAATATCTAACCCCAAACTTTCTATACACTTCAAAATCACTTCAGACTATAAACCTCCAGCCTAAACACATAGTCACATCATGTAGAGGGGGAATTGTCGTATCTTTTATCTCACAATAATAGCCACTTCGTATACAAATTCACTAACATGGTACTTTCTAGTTCTGATTTGAATAAATCTAACTAATTTAAAATCATTCCCTAAAATTCAACGTCACCTGCTCTTGGTCCTCATTTCATACATCATATTATTCTTAGCTATATTTTCCTTAGGCTGTTTTCTGTCCAAAACTATAGTGATCAATTCTATGTATGCTATGATTGAATTCTTAACCTTTTACACCGTGAGGTCTGACATGCGGATACACTGCCATACACATCTGATAGTCACTTCATGCACCATCCGATGAGTCTTGGTTCTTAATCCCTAAAACATGCAAAGATCTTGCTATAATCACAGTTACTTACATTTTCTTTGAGCATCCATATGCATCACTGTATACTCACAAATCTCCAGAAATTTTGATACACTAAAAAATTGGATATTTGGTTAACATATAACTGAATACTGGCATACTAAATAACCGTAAACCTGCTAACTGAAAGGCTGCTAACTGGTAATAAGATAAACTGACAACCATAAAACATGATAACTGCTTTTGTACTTTCTGATTAGGTTATGCTCTAATATGTACTACTACCCATTACATCCCACTTTCAACATCCTCTAAAATCTCATTTGTTATCAATATGTACTCTATAGATATACCCAATGGGCAATTGTCCTCTCTAGAACCTTAGTTTTTTCATGCACATTACTTGGGCATCCAATACGTTTGGAATTCGATAGGAAGAGAAGGTTAACTATCGCTCCAAGCTTCATGGCACGATCTAGAGTAGAAAGAAGTGAGACAATCCTGAATGTCCTGGTAGTTAACCGTTTATATGAGTGGTCGACACACACATATAAAGGAAACTCCACTAGACACGGCTTCATAGACTCCTTAGGACTCTTGAACCTAGTGCTCTGATACCAAGCTTTGTCACGCCCCGAACCTGGGCCTGGACGTAACACGGTATTCGGTGTCTGACTACATGTGATCGAGCGAACCAACTGGCTGGCTGAATCAACATGTGATATCATACATACTATATGCGGAAGATAAACTAACACATGCTGATATACTAAAAGTCTGGATGGCATAAATCAAAGTGCGGAAAAACCAATGCAATTCTGAAACATATTTGTAGTCAACACAGCTTAATATGAAAAGCCTGCGACTCTGTCTAGCTGTTACTCTAGTCCATGAAACCTTTAATATAGTACTGAAAATACTGAAGACTATAACAATGACAATGCCCCGAAAGAGCTGGGGATCGCCAAATAGCTGGTACGAGAATCCTAGCGCTCGGAATCATCAACCTGTAAATCATTACCTGCATTGTAAGATAAAGGCCTCGGGCAAAAGGGACGTCAGTATATTTGAATTGTACTGGTATGTAAAGCAACTAAAAGAAAGAATTACAAATGCTGATACTGAAACTGAGTTGATAACTGATAACTGATAACTAATAACTAATAACTAAACTGAATAAAGGAAGTAAGGATATGAATACTCCTTCTTCTGAATGATGAACAACCTGTTTATCTGAATAAGCTACGGCCTCAGGGCCCAATATATATGTGCACATGCTACGGCCTCAGGTCCAAGTATATGTATACATAACTACTGACTCAGGTTCAAAAATGCATAAAGCATAAACTACGGCCTCAGGCCCACACATGCATAAAGCATAAACTACAGCCTCAGGCCCAAATATGTATGAAGCATATAAACTACGACCTTAGGCCCAACCATGCATAAAGCATATAAATTGCGGTCCGGAATTTAAAATCAGGAACTGAGAATCATACTGAAATACATGATGGTGAAATACTGAACCATGCTGAGTTACGTGATACCTGAATATTGGATCACACTGAGTATATAATACTGGAATACTGAATCATACTGAGTTACATAATACTGGAATACTGAATCATACTGAGTTATATAATACTAGAATACTGAATAGGACTAGAATGAGACATGTATTCTTGATCTGATTATGAACACTGAAAATTCAGCTGTTTATGACATGATGAGTAAGCTATACTGAGACTTATAGACATCAAACCCAAGTCTATATTGAATACGAACTGAGCTCACAACGTTCAGAATGAAAGTGATGAACGGGTTATGAAGCTAGAGAATAGAAGTTCTACAACTATTCAAGGAACTGGGCTTAACTATATTTATGAGGCAATTAATATGTCCTAAAAGAAATGTAGTGTAGGGAGAATTATTAATATTCCCAAACATAGAGAGTTAGCCTCACATACCTCAATTTCGCCTCTTAGTGCTACTACAATGATCCACAATACTAAGAACCTTCAATCTACAATAGCAATATGCAATGGAACCAATATTAGTAACAAATTCCATAACTTAAGCCATTTAGGCATATTATTAATCACCTTGTAGGCATAAATCTCTACATCATCAACATATAATTACTTCATCCAACTATCACCATTCACCAATAATTTATTCCACTATCATGATTAACCAATTTATAACTTCCAACATCACATGTATGACAATTTATCTACACCCAACCAACAAAATTCCGTCTTATAATCACCTTCCAATCTCTACACTAATTATGTATTTATATTGGGAACTTATGGCTTCTAATCACCACACTAAGAGTCCCAATACTTAATTCACACTCATTTACCCATAATAAATTCATACATGTAAGTCTAAGGGTGTGGGATTACCTTTTGGAAGAAATCATGCAAAACCCTCCTTTGAGATCCTGAAGGAATTTCTTGAAGATCTATATGTTTTGTGAGTAGATTTCATCAATACTAGTGTAAGAATGATGGAATTTCACACCAAGTTAATGGAGATTGCTTACCTTGAAGATAGGAGGGGTTGGAGTCTTGAGAGGGTGGGAGAAGACCCCAAAATTTGTCCAAAGGAAATAGGGAAAAATGAACCCTAAAATTGGCTTAAAAGAGCTGGGGACTGGGGCATGTCTACTCTAGCGAAGTGTCCTCGCTTCGTTGTCCATTGAATTCAAGGGAAGACAAAAATCCGCATCTACTTTGGCGAAGCGAGCTCGCTTCGTTGTCTGCCAAAATAACTGGGTGGTATATCTTTAGTAATTTGGTCATAACTTCTTCCACAGAGATCTGTTCGGGCTCCATAATATATTGTAGGAAAGATATTTCAATGGCCTACAACTTTTATGCTTTGCATTTTCCCCAATTCCACACACAGTTTCACTAGAATTTGCTGTAAGATATACCTTCTGCAAACTTAGTCGATTTTGTCAAATCTTACGCACCTTGCTTTCCATCTTGATTTTGAAATACTATTCTCACCCATAATCATCCCGATGGGACTTCACATGTTCAAAATATAACCTTAATACTCATTTATCTTATTAATACCTAAGCTGAATTTACGAGGTTTTACACTTTTCCAACTCCAACCTTCTTAAAGGAGATCTGGACTCGATCCGACCTACCCGATACCACAAAACAGAGATAATGAAGCATAAAGAAGCAGAAATGGGGGAAACGAAGCGGTAACTCATGAGACGACTGGCCGGGTCATCATATCCTTTCTAACTTAAACAAACGTTCGTACTCGAATGTGCCCAGAGTTGTTTCAAAAGCCAACCAATCATTGAATAACCTTACCGGGCATATACCCAAGGGTGATCCCACGTCATCCTATCTTATAGGTTCGATAACACATTGTAACTGAAATTTCATAATCCAATTTAGCCCATAAACCATAGAATCACATTTCCACTTCTGAAATCATCAATACGATCAGAATCTCACATTTATACTGTGAATAAGCCCGAACAAGCTGTAATAACCCATACTTGTAACTTCATGTGCAATTACATGATGTACCACATAACTCAAACGCTTGCAGCGATAACTTCTAATCACAGCGTCTGCACATCACAATCGAATACCGATAGAAAATCTCTTATCAACTAAAGTCTCATTCCAACCCTTTCATATACTGCAAATGATAAATGAAACACGCAATAAACTATAACCTTTTCTCAGATCAACCATTCATGAAGCCACTTCTCCTTTGGCAAGGACCATCGCAAATTTCTGAGCTGAACCTCAATATTTATCCTTCCAACATGCTGAATCGAATCTAATGTATTCACTAAAGAACCCAATGATCTCATATAATCCACACAACTACTCTTGTGACATGACACCTCAATACAGACTAAATCCACAGCTTGCGCAATACACGGACTAATAAGCAACGGTCCAAACATACTCAAATCATGAAAATGACTCAATGAAAGAGTTGTACCTCAAGCTCATCAGTACCGCCACAACGCAAGGCGGAGAACTGGTATCACATCATAGAAATAGAACATACGAATCTAACCCGCAAGGTTATATCTCCACATAGCTTCGCTGCAAATGCGCGATCCTAACCAAACACTGCTCCACATGAAACAGCTCAAGTCACTATACTCGAAATCAACAATCACGCACAATTTGATGTCTGGAACCAAAGCAAATCATCATAACCACAGTGAAGCAAATACATAACACTACTCATACCTAAAGGACATAATCGATATGCCATCCGCCGAGCAATATCCAACATTCCTCCTGCTCAAGCTCCACTGAGAGACCCTAATAACACCGCACTACATGTGCTGATAACCAACAAATCCTAATGCCTCACAACACGGAAAGGTAACTCATATATCTCCCCAGATTACTAATAATCTCACTAACAGTCGAATCAACACATCCCTCAACAATACAATTCGAGGCCGACCAAGTCGACTAAAGTTAAAACACATATCCACACTGGCCTGCTAATAGACCCCTTATAAAGGAAACCCTGGAACTGCTCCCTCAACTCCTTTAACTCTGTCGGTGCCCGGCTTCAAATAAATACCAAAATCAACAACATTGCCTGATGACATGCCCGGCCATAAGAAACACATCCGAAAAGTCCTTTACCACCGGAACCGAATCAATATGAGGAGCCTCTACACTGACATCTATCACGAGAGCCCAAATAAAAAGACAATCCTTCCCAGTCGTTCGCTGGTCTTCGAAATTTGAAACCACTCTATCTTGAACATGATCCGTATAACCTCGCCACTCAATCCATGGCATTCTCGGCATAGCCAACAACGCCACCTTAGCACAATAGTCCAGAATAACACAACATGGAGACAACCAGTATGAACCCAATATCACATCCAAAATCTAACATACCAAGCACAAAAGATCCGCTCGGGTCTCCAAACCTCGATAGTCACTAAACAGTGCCGATACACACGACCCACAACCACAACATAGCCTGTATATGAGAACTCCCCGTCTCCAACTTCATATAGCTTACGAATCACCATATACAATTCCAATTCCACCATCCGAGTATACAACACACCTCTAATACCCAATCATTCCCATGAGAGATACCCTTATGTTCATTCTGTGCCCAAGCAAATCCGAATATCAGCAGTCGATCCAACAAGAAAGTGCTGCAACACTAATGAAGTACCGTCAACTTAATCACATTACCTTTTTCTGAAATATATACCCTCATCAAACCACCCCAATTAGCAACACCATTTCCTTAATCATCTGAAGATCATTCCCCAAATCCTCTTAAGCCCATTTTTCTAATTATCTAGAACTACCCGTGCTGCCTAAGAATCTTATGACCTTCCGTTCAGAACTGAACCGCAACCTCACACATGCAAATCTCAATCCTCCACACATACCGCATATACCAATCCATCCTAAAATAACATAAGAATTTTATGCCCCTTCCGAGCCACAAGCAACTTTGTACTCAACCAACCAAGAACTTTCCATTGATCCCATTCAAGAAGAAAATCACTACACATCCCCTGCTCCTCATGCCAGCTGAAAATATACATCTCTAGCCACAGTAGAAAATAACAAGAACTCTCCAACCCCCCTTTGCCCAAACAAGCCTGCCAGGAGTGAATCCTCTTAACTCAACTAACCTGCGCATGCCACTAAAACCCAAGAGCATTGCCATGAAATACTTGTAGAAACTCATTACCTCGTAAGCACCCAAGGAACTAATCATATCCTTACTATATCGATCTGTCCTGCTACCAAGCTATCCCATCAATCCGAGCTCCCTTCTGATTTACCTTCGACTCGATACTCCACCTTGCTATAACATCGCAATTCCTCAACCCAGACTCACCACACGAGGCCCAAGCATAATACCACACAGTTTAAGGCTCACAACCTGCTGAATTCTCTTTCAAATGTTCCCAAAAGCATCACATTCAGAATACCTATCCTGAAAAGACTTCATGCGAATCTGAAGACATTACTTTCCTAATATTGATGTATAGAATCCCATAATTAATATAGAAATACCACAAGTCTTGACATCTTCCAATGAATACTCAGTTTCTAACCACATATACATCTTTAAAATACCCAATTGTTACATGTAGAGCCTTAAACACATTGGACCATTCTCGAGAGTCATTTACCCTATTCAAACTACAATTAGCATGATCAAATGAACCAAACAACCTGTGCCTCATAAGCACTCTGACACCACAGAATGTAATATCATTCCATTAAAACCAAGCAACTTCCCGATCTATGCACCGAGCATCCTTTACCAACCATGACTCAAGACATTCCGTGATTCTCATACACCTGTGAAGCATCCTATAACCTTTGTTAAGAATTTTCCTTTACTTGAGCCATCCTCGGTCTCAATCTCCGTCGTCCATAACTGATTCACCCGCACGCCTCAAACTGGAACCAACATGATACAAAACCGTGCAATCAGCTAATCAATAGCAAATTCCCCCCACTTGGCTCGAAGCCACATATCAAAAACACGCACCATAACTCATAACGCATAAACCTTGTTGCTGTCATAATACCATAGTGAGATTTACTCAATCCTTCATAAGCTCGTGGAACACAGACCCTCTGATACTTCATATCTTCTGCAAGTCTCGCATTTATTCTCGTAACAATTAAACCCACTCTCTTAAGTGTCCAAATTAAATTCACACATATATTTCACTTGTAAATGGGATCTTCTAACAAACAACGTAAAGATCACATGACTCCACAACACTTCGCAGGAGATAACCCACCTGCTTCGCCTTAAGCTAACATTTTTGTATACCTTCCACTATCATAACCATTACACAATCACTTAGTCTTCCTGAGTCTGAACTCATACCGCAACATGAAATCTACTTCACTCCCAACTAGGAGATATGAAAAGATTCTTCGCACGCCCATAACTCGGGGCTATAACTCGAATCTAGATAGAAATCAAGCATCTAACAGTTCTTCTATCATCCAGCAGACCTTTCTCGTCACTTCCAAATCATATGAATAGATCTCGCAGCAATAACATTCTCATTACATAGTCATCCAGCAGCCACTTCCACTAATAGGGAAAAATATCGAATATATAAATTCAAAAGCACTTGCTCACATAATCAGCACCTCGATGCTCAAGCTGTAGGCAAAAAATCCGGCCTCAAGTCCTCTAGACTGGCCCAACATCAACACACAGAGATCATATCTCGCCTCTTGATCGGGGAATCATAAGTCATCGATGCACATCTGATACTGAGCGCTCATGCATGCATACGAATGCGTGGAAGGAATTCAAAGAATTAAATTTCAAGCTGAATCAAATACGCATGACAAGAGTTCAAGAATGTGAAATTTTTCCTAAAGGTTATGCAGCCTCTCGAGGAAAAATACAGACGTCTCCGTACCGATCCAAGAGATTCTACTAAACCTGCTCATGACTCATAAGACCTATGTAACCTAGGCTCTGATACTAATTTTTCATGATCCTAAACCCGAACCGATCATGATAGCGCCTCTCGTGAAGACGAGGCCAGCCGACACTTACCTCCTTCAGCTCTAACAGCTTAATACATCAATAATTCATTTATAAGTGTTAACACACCCAATTTTTTTCTAGGTATTTTTATACTCAAAATACTTTCAAATTAACATATATATGCATAGATAAGCATACCCAAGTGCTTTGGTATTTTTTCCAAAATTTTTAAAGATTTTCAAAAATAATTTATTATTTATTTTAGCAATACAAATCCCATAATTATTTCCAAAATTATCATTTTGGTGAATAACTTATTTTATTCTCATCTTTACACCAAAATATAATTAAGGTGATTTTTGTATATTTTTACAAATTTATTTGGTATTCTTAAAGCTAAATTGCATATAATTGCAATTATAGCCTATTTTACGATTAATAGTATTTTATAATTTTAAAATTAGTTCCAGTATTTTGATTAATGTTTATATACTATTAATTATCTCAGTACTTTCAACATGCTTTTAAATCATTTTTAATATTTTTATAAAAAATAAAAAGCGTAAAATTGGCCATTTAAATACTAGCCCCATTTGCATTTCAATTATAGCCAAATTGATCTCCTCTAATTGACCCAATTTTGAGCCCAATTTCGGACCAACCCACCTTTTAACCAGACCCAACCAATGACCCAACCTAAATGGCCCTACCTAGTTCCCACCTACCCCTCTCATCCAAACCGTTGATCTCCCCAGATCAACGGTCCCCGTTCCCTTTTCCTTTTTTAATTCCCAACCACCCCTAACCCTGGCCATTTCGTCTAGTCCGCCGCCCTTGAATACTCTCCACTCTCAAATTCTCTCGAATGTTCTTCGGAACCTTAACCGTCTCCGACCTTTTCTCCACCGTACTTCCACTGGAATCCATGGCTTCTCAGGCCGTGGGTTGCCTGTACTCACCCCCTTCCACCATTAGACCATGTTTGTTTGAAGCTTCGAGGTCTGGCCTCGATGGTTCTCCTCCAGACTTTCTTAGATCTGTGGTTCTATGGCCTCTCCGGCCATGCTCCGGCATATTCAAGCACGAGAAGCCTAATTCCTGACCTCTTTGACCCAGGATCTAACTTTTCCAAGCCTTTCTCATTTTGTAGGGTTTCTCGGAAACCCTAAGCTGTTTGAGGTTTTTTTTCTCTGTTTATTTTCTTAGATCTATGCTATATCTGCGTTCTACTGGAGTTTTTAAATGTTTTCCACAGTCTTTTTCTTTCAAGATTTGTTTCTCTTCGATTTAGGGCTGCTGAGAAAGTTTCGAGATGTTTCTCTAACTCTTTTTCTTCTTTTCTTTATGTGAATCTGTCTTTGCTATGTTCCTGTTTATCTATCTCGCATGTTCTTCTCCTATGTTCTTATGTTTGCCTTATTATGCATGTCCCCCTATTGTGCTCCTTTCTTCCTTCTACTGGTTTCTATTTCATGTTTTCACACGTTAATCTTATGTGTTCGTTATCCCTGTGTTCCTTACTGTATTTTCCACTAAGCTCTTAGTTCTTTATTTGTCTTTACTGTACCTTTGTTTGAATTCTAAACATATTTCATCTAATGTTTCTTTAATTTTGTACTGCCTCTTTATCTTCTGAACTTGTTTAAGTTTCTAGCTTCTCTTAAAACATGGCCTTTATGTCAGTTTTTCACTATGTTTGTTTCAAACCTGCTATTTTACCCGTTTGAGTCTTTAAAAGAGACCCTTGAGCTTGTTATTTGTCTTCTTGTCTCTACATCTGATCCAAATTGAAAAACCCTAGGATTTGGGGGTTTTCTTCGGCTAGTTTGATTTGATGTTTGGACTAGGGTTCTGCTTTGAAACCATAAACTCTCAGACTCATTCTGAGTTTATGATTGGACTGGAAACTCTTTATTTATAACACTGAACTTTTCTATGATAGTGTTTTCTAATTAGCATGACAACTTCTTCTTGTTTGATATTTGTGTGCTTTATATATGAGAGATCCTTCTTTCAAAAAGGGTCTTGCCAATTATTGATTGACTTCGAATTCTTTTAGTAATTTTTGATTGACTGTTATTCGATTCTCCTTAAGTAAAACCCTTTCCTCTCTTTTCTGGACTTGGTTCATTCGAACAAAGCCTGCAATCTTATATTTTACTGACTGTTTGATTGATTCTATTTCCTTTTTTTCATAAACTACGTGCCACTAGACTTTGCCTTAAATAAACTCCTATGCATTTACCCTCTTTGTACTACTTTGGAAAATTCTTGATCAAATTATTTCCTTATTTATTTTGCCCATTTGAAATCAGAATTCCTAATTAAAAGGGAACCTTGTGTGATTGATTTCTTGCCTATTTCTGCTTCTTTCTTGCATTATAAATACTTGAAACTCTTTTTTTTAAGACACACGATTTTCTAATCACCACAACTCTCTTCTAAACTTACACTCGTGCTTCCTGATTTCAACTTGGCTTCCCTAAGTATACTGCTTCTCCCTACTTGCTTCTTTCTGAAAACTGGTATGCCCTTTCATTTAAATTTTTGCCTCATAGCTATATGTTTATTCTATAGTTTCATTTTGTGTGATTTGCTATTTATGCTTCGCAGCTTGTGCTGAGTTTTGCTTTTCTTTGTTTTGTTTTTCATATAAATCCCTATCCCTAACCCCTTTATGTGTTGAGTTGGAACCTTGGCCTGACAGTATCCCAATTACTGCCCAGGCCATGATTTGACCTTCAATAGGTTTTGGACTCTCCAATGCTTGGCTAGTGGGCTGGTCAGGGGTGTGCCAACATTCTATGTTACTGGGCATGACCACCAACTTGCCTTTGTATCCCTTAAACCCCTCTATTTCACTTACACTTGTTCCTAGACTCTAAGTTCTCCTAGACTCTAATTTCTGACCCCTCCAATGAACCTTGCCTTGGGACCTTGAACTCCCTCTGAACTTGGACATTGGAGGGCTGACCCTTCCACACTGCACTTTAATTTAAGTTTTGCAATGATATATGAGTGTGAGCATTGCGTGGAGTTCTTGAAACTTCTTGGAACTTTGACATATCCCGGATAAGAGAAAGACTTTGGAACCTGATCTTGGCAGTTGGCTCATATCATATTGTTAGACCTTGGGTTCGAATTAGGCTCCTTGGATACAACTTAGGAGTTCTGATTGTAATTTTATTTCTTATTTTTTTTTTTCGATCCATCTTGGTCTGTACTAAAACTTTGTAATAATCTCTGGGGTGATTAGTGAAAAAGGGAGGATAACCATGTATGCAAAAGGTGTAGATGTCATGCCTATAGGATTTCTGATTTCAGAAACCTCGCATGTAGACATCATGTCTATAGGAATTTTCGCATGTAGATAACCTGCCTGTAGGATTTCTAATTTCAGCATCATCGCATGTAGACGTCATGTTTATAGGAATTCTAATTTTAGCTGCCTCGCATGTAGACATCATGTCTATAGAAATTTTCACATGTAGATAACGTGCCTATATGATTTCTAATTTCAGCATCCTCGCATGTAGACATCATGTTTATAGGATTTTTGCATATAGATACCATGTCTGTAGGATGCACATGCCTAGAAAAACATGTCTGTAAGTCCTTTCTAATTTTGGCATATTCACTTCTCGCTAGGCAAATATGTTTATAGGTCTTAATAACCCAAATAAAGCAATCAGATGTTCATCCAGTATTTAGATGTCATGCCTATAGGGTTTCTGCAATTTTATTATGTCTTCAAATATGTTCTAAAGTCGACAAACGCATAGAAAGCATGCCTATAGGAATTAATCAAATCTGAATCGCCTCACTCGTTTATAAGTCTAAGACCTGTAGTAATAATTAATTACCAGTTATAAAATTCATGGTCACTTGCTGAAACTCACTTCTCTTCAATAGCTGACAATGTTTTCCTAAAACTGCATGTATTCATTGTTCCTCAACTTGTAGATGCCATGTCTATAGGTCATCACATAGGCAAACAAGTATGTAGTTAATTAATTACACTGGTCTTCGATAGGTTGCAGCCAGGCGAGCTTAATGCGAACTTCTTGCCTAAAAATATATAATGAACCAGCCTGCCTAGCGTTAAGCATAAATTTCGACCTAATCAGTACATGTAAGACATGCTAAGCTACATGATTTTCTATGATTAAAGGAGGTTTATCTGAGCCTTAATTGTTTGTGCTTCCATAACTGCTTTCATGTGTTTTGCTTGACGCCTTAGTATTTTAACCTTTTAAAACCTTTGAAAAGCCAAACTCCCTCCCTTTAGGATTAGTGGTCCTAAAGCCTCCAGGACCGATAGGTGGGACGGGTAATAGCATGCAATAAGTAAACGAGACTATTCCACGCTTAGTACCTTAATGAGGCGAGAAAGGTAGACATGGAGATGATGATCACACGATAACACTACGTGTACGATTGGTTACCAGTGTTGTGTGGATGATCCATGTTCTTTATAAACCTAGGACCCCCTTTGTTTTATGTAGTTTAGTTTAATACCAATAGATTCTGTCTTTTTAACTACCTAAAACTCCTCTTAATTTTATTGCACTATCCCTTCCCTTTTGCTTATTCAATGGCTTGATTAATTTTCTGTACTTAGACCTCCCTTCAAACAAGTTATGGATTTCAACCTGCATGTTACATACCTAACCTTATGTGTAAAATTATTTGTATACTTGTTTGTATTAAAGTCACAATATAGCATGGCCAGGAACCACACTAGTGGATCTTGAGGGGTGCCTTACACCTTCCCCTCGAGATAATTTCTAGTCCTTACCCGAACTCTGGTTTTCCAACTCAAAACCCTTAGTGTCCTAATGCAATTAATCATTAGGTGGCCACTCATCAATTCCAAAAACCCAATTCTTAAATGGGAATAGAGTTGTCCTCCCAAATGTGGTAAACCCGATTTCGTTTTAGACAAAGGGGCATCGACAGCATGGCGACTCTGTTGGGGATTCTTTTGGCTTTTACCACTACATGTTATATGTGACTTTACTGTTTTCTTTACTGCTTTATTTAATACCTTTATTCGAAACTAACTTGTCTTTTTGTTTCTTTTTCTTTAACGCTTTCATTTACTGTTTTCCTTCAATACCGTTATTATTTTGAGCAATTACTGTAATCATTATGAATGTGAAAATACATGTCAATTTGTTTCATTCTTGTAATTGTATCTTCAACATCATATTCCACTCATGCTAAACAAATACCATAGCAACGCTTGATGAGTGGTTGCGCTCTTCCAATATTATTACCCCTAAATTCTGGCAAAGGCGTATTTGCGGTAAAACTAGTCGATCAGCGGTGCATTCGAAGGTTCCATGCCTTTGCCTCTTGAGTTGTCCGATCAAGAGTACCGGTCTAGCACCCCATAAAAACCTTATTCTGTTTAAATGTTCATCCATCACTATCAAACCTAGTCGAGTCAGTTATGTTGTCTACATAATGACTCTTTAAGATAGCCTTATCCAAAGTCCACTGGGTTCCCCTGGGACCCAAACGGACAGTACCATACTCTGTGCATTTATTTGGAGAACTAACTGCTGTTTATGCCAATTATTGATTTAAATAGTCGAGTCCGGTGGGAGTAAGGGACTAACGCTTTGTTTCGTAGGAAATGAGGCACCAAATCTACAGATTCGGTATGGTAACCAATATCTACCTGAGGTTGCTAAGATGGTGGGAGGAACTTCATTCCAGTGACCGGACTCTTGTCCGCAAGTATTTGGGAAACTTACGCTCGCTTCTAGAAATTCGGCCGGACAACAGAATCATAGAGGCTGCAGCCTTATTCTGGGATAGTGATAGGTTGGTATTTTGATTTGGGGACCTCGAAATGACTCCTCTACTCGAGGAAATGGGAGGATTAGCCGGTATTCCTTGGGAGACTCCGGGTTTGCTCATGCTGGAAAACCGCAAGGGTAAGGGTTTCTTCAAATGATGGGGTTGAAGAAAAATTCAGATTTGACTTGTTTGAAAGATTCCTATGTTCCCTTCAACTACTTGTATGAGAGGTACGGTCATAGCAAGTCCTACCGTACCTATCCAGACGAATTCATCCTCACATCATTAGGGCATATCCACAGGAGAGTTTTCGTCTTCATGTTCTGCTTCCTGGGAATGATAGTGTTTCCCATGAAGAAGGCTAGGCCCCATACCAGACTAGCCATGGTCACCAACACACTAATGGAGGGATTTGAAAGGCAACCTTTCAGCATAGTGCCCATGATTGTTGCGGAAATCTATCGAGCTTTGGGAAATTGCCAACGAAGGGTCAATCATTTTGAGGGTCGCAATTTATTACTCCAACTCTGGCTTATAGAACATCTCCAAAAGGGATGATACCGTCAAGAGCTTCCGCGAAGGCCGTGGAATGATCATATAGCCTTTCACCATCCCAACAGAATGAACTATATGCCTGACATGTTCGCTCGGCCGGGGGATGCTCGAGGATGGGTAGAGTTGTTTGAAAACTTGAAAGAAGACAAGATGCAATGGATGTTCGAATGGTTCCTCACTGGAGATTTCATCATCCACTCTGGCAACACTCAATTCCTTATACTCATTGGTCTGAGGGGAACTTATCCCTATGTCCCTCTCCGAGTCATGAGGCAGGCAGGGAGAAAGCAAGTCTACCAAAGGTCGAGAAGATGAGTTGTTTCAGGGCTAATTTCCAATAGGACGACAACCCATACAAATGTCAGGCTCAACAAATGTGGAACAACAAGATCTTCCTGGAGAGGGATTCCATAGAACCTGACAGGTATCATGCCGGCTACATTTCATACTATCCAGGTTGGCTAGAAAAAGATCATGCTGGGTTAAGATAGCCCGGGTCTATTCGAGGTCACAGGGTCATCGACAAAAGGCTGAGATACAGGTTAAGTACAATCAGTTACGCAAAAGGTTGAGGGAGTGCGAGAGTGAGCATCAGGAGATTCAAGAGGCAAATCAAAAGTTGATCGAGGAATGGAAGGATATGGCAGAGCCAACAAGCACCTAGGGCATTTGGAGCATGGGTTAGTAGAGCTGGAAGGGAAGTTCATCCGGAGGATCGAGAGTTGCCAAAACGCTGAGGGTAATGAGGGAAGACATTCGGCTAGGGCTTATTTGCTGCTGGGATTGCATGAGCTGGTGACGCTATTCGATGGAGCCAAAGATGCCGAGTCTGGCGAAGGTCCTTCTGGGACCAAGTAGTTTGGAGTTTCTTTTCTTTTCCGCTCTGAAATGTTATAAGGCCAATGCCCATTAGTGATATTTTACTTTATGCAATTTTAGTGTCGTTTTGGGACTCGTCTTATTTTTATCAATAAAATGAGGCATTAGAATTATAAGTTCTCCAAATCAACATGTCGCTAGGCCTACCTCGGTCACAACGGGGCACCCAATTTAGGACACGATTTATATTCTTACACTATGTGTTTAAGTACTGCAATGTTTTTCCCCTCATGATCCGCACTAACTTGTTACCTTTTTGTTGTTTTTACTTTTATTTTTATTCCCCTCCAAAAAAGGTTAGTTCCTGCATTCTGGCCTCATCATCCTACTCCACAAGATCTAAGGGCCCTCCACCTCCTCCTCCTCTATGTCCTATCAAAAGCAAGAATAAAGCAAAGATGGAGAACGTGAACAACATCAGAAAGGACGACTCAGCTGAAAAAGTAGAGGTTCCTCAGGGTGTTCAGGTATCCAGAGGGAGTGCCGCTCAGCTCGAACAAAAGTTACTGAAATTTCAAGAAGAACTATACCAAGTTCGGAACTTGGCAAGTCTGTCATTCTCCCTCATGACCCCAGACATCAACTTTCCCAATTCTCAACACCCAATACCTCCACAGAATATCCTAAAGCCACAGAAACAGCCCGCTACTCATTGCAACACACATCTCAACAACACTCCACTCCTCATCCCTAAACCATCAAATGATCATCCCCACCATACTCCCATATATGTGGAAACTATGCTACAGTACACTTAACCCATTACAAACACGCTAGAATCAGATGACAAAGACTCTCTCATCAAAAACCTGGCAGCCGAGCTCAAGAAATTGACTAGCCGAGTCCAAGGCATTGAAGGAAACAAAGGCATTGAAGGGCTGAATTATGAGGATCTTTACATTCAGCCAGATGTTGAACTACCGGAGGGGTACAAACCTCCCAAGTTCGAAATGTTTCACGATTTGGGGGATCCTAGAGTCCATTTGAGGATATATTGTGATAAGTTGGTCGTTGTAGGAAGAGATGAGAAGATCCGCATGAAACTCTTCATGAGAAGCTTGAAAGGCGATGCGCTATCTTGGTACATTAGCCAAGATCCCAAGAAGTGGAAGAGCTGGGTTGGAATGGCGTCCTCATGGACAGATTCCGGTTCAATACAGAGAATGCACCAGATATCTTCTACATCCAAAATCTGAAAAAGAAACCCACTGAGACATTCCGTGAGTATGCTACTCGATGGAGATCTGAGGCTTCCAAGGTCAGGCCTGCCTTAGAGGAAGAACAAATGAACCAATTTTTCATCCGAGCTCACGATCCACAATACTATGAGAGGTTAATGTTGATAGAGGGCAAATTCTCTGATATTATCAAGCTAGGAGAAAGGATTGAAGAGGGCATTAGGAGCGGAATGGTCACTAACTTTGAGTCACTGCAGGCTACCAACAAAGCCCTACAATCTGGTGGCACATCCAAGAAAAAGGACGTGAGTGCCGTGATGGTCGCACAAAGAACCAAGTCACCAATAAAATACCAAGCCTACCCGGTACCCCCTCTCACATACCAGCCTATTCCTAACTACCAAGCACCTCCGCCCTCTTACCAAATTCCATCACCTGCTTACCAACCATCTCCATTCCCCGCATACCAACCTACTTCACCAAAATATTCCCAACCTGCACCCGTCTACCAAGCCTATAATACTTACTACCAATTACCTCCCACCTGCCAAAACTTCTCCAGGCCACGCACTAACTTCGATCGTAGACCTTCCAAGCAATATACCGCCATCGCCGAACCAATTGACCAATTATATGAAAGACTCAAAGCAGCCGATTACGTCACCCCAATACCTGCCATAACTCTAGATAATCCTTCCTAGTGGGTCAATCCAAATAAAACATGTGCGTACCATTCTGGCATGAAAGGACATACCATTGATGAGTGCCGATCTCTGAAAGACAAAATCTAACCTCTAATTGATAACAAAATCATCGTGGCCAAGGAACCTGCTCCTAATGTTCGCAACAATCCTTTGCCTGATCATAAGGGTGGTGGTGTGCATATGATCGAAGTAGAAGTTGATTGGGACCCCAAAGGGTCAATTGGATTAACTGCCGAAGGTGATAAACCCAAGAAACCAACCGTCATATTGAATTCAATTGTAGTCCAGATCCAGCCCTCTGGGGATGCTGAAGTAAACATGTCTGTGCCTCTCGAGTTTGAAGCACAGTCATCCAAGAGGACCACAGAACCGACTGAGGTGGAGTTTGGGTCTCCAAAAGTACCATTCGAAGTTGTTGTATTGCCACCTAAAACGAGAGTGCCCATTCTTGTGGCAATGTCAACCGTAACGCCATTCCATACACAGGCCATACCTTGGGATTACACCGCCGAGGCAAGAAGGAAGGGAAAAACTAAGTCTGGAGAGGCAATCGCAGCACAGGGTATGACCAGGACTGGCCGAATTTATACTCCGGAGCACTTAGTTGAATCAAGTAAGTAGGCCTCTGGACGGCCTATTGAAAATGGACCCGATGATTTCTGGCAGAAGATACGGGAAAAATAATATTCAGTTGTTGACCAATTGAACAAAACCCCAGCACAGATCTCCATTCTGGCTATATTGCAGAGCTCCGAGACGCACAAGAATGCCCTAATGAAGATACTAAGCGAGGCATACATACCTAGCAATATAACTAGAGGAGAAATGGCGAACATGGTCGGGCAAGTATTGGAGAGTCATAAAATCACTTTCCACGAGGATGAGTTGCCCCCAAAAGGTTAAGGCCACAATGAAGAATTACACATCACTGTGCAATGCAGAGACTATTTCATCACCAGGACTTTGATTGATGGAGGATCCAGCCTCAATATTTGTCCATTGGTAACCCTCAGAACATTAGGAAAAAGTCTGCATGAAATCAAGGATGGAGCTATCAACGTCAAAGCTTTTGATGGCTCCCAAAGGTCCACTAATGGGGAGATCAGTTTATGTCTGCAAATGGGGCCAACTTGGTTCGATGTTGATTTTCAAGTGATAGACATCCCGGCATCCTACAACTTGCTAATGGGACAACCCTGGATCCACACCACTGGGGTTGTAGCCTCAACCCTATGCCAGGCAGTGAAGTTCGAGTGGAATCACCAAGAGGTAATTATTCATCGTGACGGGAGTAACCCTATATACAGTCGTTAAACCATCCCGCGATTGAAGGAAGAAGGAAGCTAGGAGGAGAAAATTATCACCACATTGAGCGAGTCAATGTCGTGGACAAAGATAAACGGAGGGATAAAAAGATAGAAAGCATCCTGAATTGGAGCGGGTATCAACCTGGCAAAGGGCTCGGTAAGAACCTTCAGGGAATCACCAAGCCTATCAAACTGAAGAAGCATGGCACCACTTTCGGGTTAGGGTACGGATATACTTGGCAAGAATTCAGGAACTGGTCGCCACAATGGCGCGGCCCCTACTATCCACTGGAGCACCCAATACCCTGCCTGGAACAGACTTTCCAGCCGGCAGACATCATATATAGGTCGGAGGAAGATGAAGCATTAGCAGCAATGAAGAACTTGTTCTTGGAAGATGACAATATGCACTGTCATTCTCAAGGAGGAAGGGGAGGAAGGCCCTTCCATACAGGTAGTGAACCGAGGAGAGCACCTCAACAACTGGTCCATTAGAACCACCAAGGCCCAGAGAGCTTCGGGG
Source organism: Nicotiana glauca (assembly GCA_026770625.1). Taxonomy (NCBI): domain Eukaryota; kingdom Viridiplantae; phylum Streptophyta; class Magnoliopsida; order Solanales; family Solanaceae; genus Nicotiana; species Nicotiana glauca. The sequence continues at coordinate 89,722 of MU672345.1, forward strand.
TAACAAGGCTGAACAAAGCATTATGCATAATCTTTTACTTTTTCACTAGTTGATTTCCCTTCAGTATTATCTTTAAATTTTGAAAAGAGCTCTGATGTTCAAAACAATTTTTGGCATTTATCGAAGCATTTCAATTCCTTATTCAAATCTCACTCTTAATATTTTTCTTGGTCTTTTATTTTTAATTTTACACAACATTACTATTACTTATTTTGATGAACTGATGAATGTGACATGCGACGAGATAACACAACAAACGATATAGACTCAGAAGAGGATGAGATACCAGAAGATGTTGTTAAAGAGATTGAGGATTTTGAGAACAGACCTAAGTCTAACTTGGATGAAACTGAGGTTATCAACTTGGGGGATATAGAGAATGTCAAGGAAACGCGCATCAGTGTTCACCTATCACTATCAAAAAAGAAAGAATACACGGAGTTATTAAAAGAATATGAGGACATATTTGCCTGCTCATATGATGATATGACCGGTCTCAGTACATCGATTATAGCTCACAAACTGCCAACAGATCCAACATGCCCACCGGTAAAGCAAAAGCTCAGAAAGTTCAAGCCAGACATGAGTTTGGAAATAAAGGAAGAAGTCACCGAGCAAGTCAAAGCCAAGGTCCTCAGGGTAGTGGAATACCCGACATGGTTAGCCAACATTGTGCTAGTGCCAAAGAAGGACGGGAAGGTCAGAATTTGTATCGACTACCAGGACCTCAACCAGGCCAGTCCGAAAGACGACTTCCCACTGCCAAACATACACATCCTGATTGACAACTGCGCCAAGCATGAGCTGCAGTCATTTGTCGATTGTTTTGCTGAATATCATCAGATATGGTTGGATGAAGAAGACGTGGAGAAAACGACTTTCATTATGCCGTGGGGAATGTATTGTTACAAGATGATGCCGTTTGGATTAAAGAATGCTGGGGCCACCTACATGAGGGCCATGACTACTATTTTCCATGATATGATACACAAAGAGATCGAGGTGTATGTAGATGTCATCATCATATCCAAGAAAGCCACTGACCACATGGAAGATTTAAGGAAGTTCTTTAACAAATTAAGAAGGTACAACATGAAACTAAATCCCGCCAAATGTGCATTCGGGGTTCCAGCTGGAAAATTGCTTGGGTTCGTCGTAAGTCGACGAGGAATAGAACTAGAACAGTCAAAGGTCAAGGCCATTCAGGAATTGCTACCGCCAAAGAACAAGAAAGAGGTTATGAGTTTCTTGGGAAGACTCAACTACATCAGCCAGTTCATAGCCCAATCCACCGTCATTTGTGAACCAATCTTTAAGATGTTGAAGAAGGATGCTGCCACTAAGTGGACCGATGATTGTCAAAAGGATTTCGACAAAATCAAGGAATACTTGTCAACACTGTCAGTCCTGGTTCTGCTCGAACCAGGTAGACTGCTATTGCTCTACCTTGCAGTACTGGATGGAACATTTTATTGTGTTTTGGGGCAACATGATAAAACGGGGGGAAAAGAGCAGGCCATCTACTATCTCAGAAAGAAGTTCACCCCATACGAGGCCTGGTACTCCTTGCTAGAATGCACCTGTTGTGCTCTGACTTGGGTAGCTTAGAAGTTAAGGCATTATTTCTATTCCTACACTACTTATCTCATATCAAGGATGGATCCGCTAAAGTACATCTTTCAGAAGCACATGCCCATGCGCAGACTGGCCAAATGGAAAATATTGCCGAGTGAGTTTGATATTGTCTACGTGACTCAGAAAGCGATCAAAGGACAGGCACTAGCCGATCATCTTGTCGAAAACCCCGTAGGTGGAGAATACAAGCCTCTAAAGACAAAATTTCCTGACGAGGAGGTCTCTTTCATAGGAGAAGACATTACAGAATCCTATAATGGCTGGAGAATGTTTTTCGACGGAGCAGCAAATTTTAAAGGAGTTGGCATAGGAGCAGTTCTAGTATCAGAAACAGGTCAGCATTACCCGGTGTCTGCCAAACTCAGGTTCCCGTGCACCAACAACATGGCCGAGTACGAAGCCTGCATCTTAGGGCTCAAACTAGCCATTGACATGAACGTTCAGGAGTTACTAATGATCGGGGATTCCGATTTGCTCATACATCAGGTCCGACAAGAATGGGCAACCAAGAACTCCAAAATACTGCCATACTTGCATCATGTACAAGAGTTGAGGAAAAAGTTTACAAAGACGGAATTCCGCTATGTCCCCAGAATCCAGAACGAGTTCGCCGATGCATTGGCCACTCTATCATCCATGATTCAACATACAGATAAGAACTTCATTGATCCCATCCTAGTAAAAGTCCAGGATCAACCTGCCTATTGTGCTCTTATCGAGGAAGAGGCAGGCGAAAAGCCGTGGTTCAATGAGATTAAGAAATATTTGTCAATAGGAGAGTATCCAGAATTTGCAAACACTACCCAAAAGTGCACACTACATAGATTGTCCAATCACTTCTTTCACAGTGGAGGAATCCTGTACAGGAGGACTCCCGATTTGGGATTGCTAAGGTGTGTCGAGGCAAGGGAAGCATCCAAGTTGTTGGAAGAAGTTCATGCAGGGACCTGTGGCCCGCACATGAATGGTTTCGTCTTAGCCAAGAAAATACTTCGTGCTGGTTATTTTCAGATGACTATGGAGACAGACTGCAACCAGTATTTTCGGAAATGCCATTGTTTCCAGATTCATGCAAATATGATAAAGGTGCCTCCTAACGAGCTCAATGCAACAAGCTCACTATGACCGTTAGCCACTTGGGGAATGGATATTATTGGACCTATCGAGTCTGCCGCATCAAACAGGCACATGTTCATTCTAGTGGCAATTGATTATTTCACCAAATAGGTTGAAGCAACATCGTATAAGGCAGTGACTAAGAATATTGTGGCAGACTTTGTCCGCGATCGTATCATTTGCCGATTCGGCATCCCAGAGTCAATCATCACTGACAATGGTTCTAATCTCAACAGTGATCTGATGAAAGCAATGTGTGAAACTTTCAAATCAAGTACAAGAATTCTACAGCCTACAGACCTCAGATGAATGGAGCTGTAGAAACGGCCAATAAGAACATCAATAAGATACTTAGGAAAATGATAGAGAAACACAAGCAGTGGCATGAGAAGCTATCATTTGCTCTATTGGGATACCGTACTACAGTCCGCACATCAACTGGGGCAACTCCTTATATGTTGCTTTATGGTACCGAGGCAATCATTCCCGCCAAGGTAGAAATTCCCTCCCTGAGAATTATGCAGGAAGCAGAACTTGAAGATGCAGAATGGGTAAAAAGTCGCTACGAGCAATTAGCCCTTATAGACGGGAAAAAACTGAATGCAGTTTGTCACGGTTAGCTTTATCAGAATAGAATGGCCAGAGATTTCAATAAAAGAGTTAGGCCGAGGCAGTTCGCACCAGGACAGCTGGTATTGAAGAAGATTTTTTCGCACTTGACGAAGCTAAAGGAAAATTCTCTCCCAACTGGCAAGGTCCGTACATGGTTCACCGAGTTCTAACCGGAGGAGCCCTCATACTCGCAGAAATAGACGGAGATGTTTGGCCAAAGCCAATCAATTCAGATGCAGTGAAGTGATAATATGTGTAACCATTATGATTCCTTTATGATGTAATTTGAACTACGCCTAACCTGATTCCCATTTAAAAGGGGATACGTAGGCAGCCCTATGGGTTCGGTCACAATTCAATAAAATTTTCATTTCCCCCGATATTGGAAATTGGGGTAGAATTTTGAGGAGGACCCTCAAAATTCCGAAGTTGACTTTCATCATTCATCGCGCACAGCCATCGCAGAATTTTGAGAAGGACTCTCAAAATTCTGGAGCAAAAGAGGTTGCAATATCTTGAACCACGTCGTAGTCATCAGTTCATCAAAAAGAAAATCATTTTTTTATTTTATTTTATCTGTATTTACATCATATTTCTTTAAATTATATTACCAAACTATGCATGAATACTACCAGAACTGCTTTGTCGGCAACTCTACCCCAATGAAAGCAAGAGCCGAGTAGGACAAGTGCAGTTCGCGGGAAGATGAACTAGCCTTCCCCCTTGACAAAACTCACATTTTTTCTTTGGATGCAGGCACCCAAGACATAGAATTATCGGATACGATTACAAACTCACACTTTTCAGGAATACAATTCTCAAGATCATCCCCCATTTTTGAGCACTAGTTACATGCAACATCCCCAACAGCCACAAGGACAATTAATTGTCAGCCATCACCTCTCAGCTAAGAGATTTCATTACTCTTCACCTTATTTTCTTGCATTGCATAAGGCTACTATTCTGCCTTCCGAGACTAAGCACTGTCTCCATCTCACATTTTCTTGCATTGCATAAGGTTACCATTCTGCCTTCCGAGAGTAAGCACTATCTCTATCTCGCATTTCCTTGTATTGCATAAGGCTACCATTCTGCCTTCCGAGACTAAGCATTATCTTCATCTCGCATTTCCTTGCATTGCATAAGGCTACCTTTCTGCCTTCCGAGACTAAGCGTTGTCTCCATCTTGCATTTTATTGCAGTGCATATGGCTACCTTTCTGCCTTTCGAGGTTAAGCTCTACCTCCGTCCTGCATTTCCGTGCATTGCATAAGGCTACCATTCTGCCTTCCAAGGTTAAGCTCTACCTCCATCTGCATGGCTGAAAGATCGTCACTTTATCTCTCTCGCATGGCTGAAATACAGCCACCTTTTACTTACGTCTCTCAGTTGGCTAAAATATCGCCAAACTTTATTTAAGTTTCATATCGGCTGAAATATCGCCAAGCTTTATTTAAATTTCGCATCGGCTGAAATATCGCCATCTTATATTAAAACTTCACATCGGCTGAAATATCACCATTTATACTTATCCTTCTTTGTCGGCTAAAATATCACCAACTTTATTTAATTCTTGATATCGGCTGAAAGATTGCTAGTTATGTTTAAATCCCCATCATCACTTATACTTATGCTTTCTATCGGCTAAAAGATCACTATTTTTACATCTTTCTACGTCGGCTGAAACATCGCCAACCTTATTTAAATTTCTACCAGCTGAAATATCGCCATTTATATTTATGCACTAACCATCGGCTGAAATACCGCCAAATCTTGCATTTCATGGGCTGAAATATCGCCAAACCATCCAAGGGCTTCATCGTTCGGAGGCACCATCTTCATAGCCCGAGAACACCATGTCATGGCCCGAGGACCTCACTTTATATTCTGCACATTATTACTCAAAGGCATCATGGTTCGGAGGCACCATTATTATAGCCCGAGAACATCATTTCATAGCCTGCGAATCCTTTATTATACGCTTCATGGCCCTGGACATCATGGTCTGAAGACGTCATCTTAACCGTCCAAAGACAAAATTCATGGTCCAATGGGAACTTGCATCACATTTAAATTCCGCACGATATGCTTGGATTACTCAATTGTAGGTACATCAGCTGGTAACGGCCATTGTAGCAGGAGCAATCTCGCTCCGGTTCTCGCAGCCCATCAGTCCTTGACCACCCTTCCCAACCTAAATATGGTGTCCTTCTCTTCGAAAACCTCCATCGGCATATTTCGTCGATGCATCCCGAACTACATATGACTTGATTCCTGTAAGACCAAGGATATGTAGGTAGCTCAGAAATCAGAGCTCGGTCAAAACCTTTCAAATCATTTCCTTCGGTCAAAATTGGCCATCATATCTTTACCGGATAACTCTTTTATCATTTCCGGGTAAAGAGGGGCAACAGTTGACACCCAATTTTTCCCTAGTATTTTTATACTCAAAATACTTTCAAAATAACATATATATGCATATATAAGCATACCCAAGTGCTTTGGTATTTTTCCCAAAAATTTTAAGGATTTTCAAAACTAATTTATTGTTTATTTTAGCAATACAAATCCCATAATTATTCCCAAAATTATCATTTTGGTGAATAACTTATTTTATTCTTATATACCAAAATATAATTAAGGTGATTTTTGTATATTTTTAAAATTTTATTTGTTATTCTTAAAGCTAAACTGCATATAATTGTAATTATAGACTATTTTACGATTAATAGTATTTTATAATTATAAAATTAGTTCCAGTATTTTAATTAATGTTTATATGCTATTAATTATTTCAGTACTTTCAACTTGCTTTTAAATCATTTTTAATATTTTTAGAAAAAATAAAAGGGTAAAATTGGCTATTTAAATACTAGGCCCATTTGCATTTTATAGCCAAATTGATCTCCTCTAATTGACCTAATTTTGAGCCTAATTCCGGACCAGCCCACCTTTTAACCGGACCCAACACATGACCCAACCTAAATAGCCCTCCCCGGTTCCCACCTGCCCTCTCATCCCAACCGTTGATCTCCCCAGATCAACGATCCCCATTTCTTTTTCCTTTTTTAATTCCCAATCACCCCTAACCCTAGCCATTTCGTCTAGTTCGCTGCCCTTGAATACTCTCCACTCTCATATTCTCTCGAAGGTTCTTTGAAACCCTAAACGTCTCCGACCGTTTCTCCACCGTACTTCCACAGGAATCTATGGCTTCTCAGGCCATGGGTGGCATGTACTCACCCCCTTCCTCCATTAGACCATGGTTGTTCGAAGCTTCAAGGTCTGGCCTCAATTGTTCTCCTCAAGACTTTCTTAGATCTATGGTTCTATATCCTCTCCGGCCATGCTCCAGCATATTCAAGCACGAGAAGCCTGATTCCTGACCTCTTCGACCCAGGATCTAACTTTTTCAAGCCTTTATCATTTTGTAGGGTTTCTCTGAAACCCTAAGCTGCTTGAGGTTTTTTTTTCTCAGTTTATTTTCTTAGATCTATGCTATATCTACATTCTACTAGAGTTTTTAAATGTTTTCCACAATCTTTTTTCTTTCAAGATTTGTTTCTCTTCGATTTAGGGTTGCTGAGAAAGTTTTGAGATGTTTCTCTAACTCTTTTTCTTCTTTTCTTTGCGTGAATCTGTCTTTGCTATGTTCCTGTTTATCTATCTCGCATGTTCTTCTCCTATGTTCTTATGTTTGCCTTATAATGCATATCCCCCTATTGTGCTTCATTCTTCCTTCTACTAGTTTCTATTTCATGTTTTACATGTTTATCTTATGTGTTCGTTATCCCTGTGTTCCTTACTATATTTTCCACTAAGCTCTTAGTTCTTTATTTGCCTTTACTGTACCTTTGTTTGAATTCTAAACATGTTTCATCCACTGTTTCTTTAATTTTGTACTGCCTCTTTATCTTCTTAACTTGTTTAAGTTTCTAGATTCTCTTAAAACATGGCCTTTATGTCAGTTTTTCACTATGTTTGTCTCAAACCTGCTATTTTGCCCGTTTGAGTCTTTAAAAGAGACCCTTGAGCTTGTTATTTTTCTTGTCTCTGGATCTGATTCAAATTGAAAAACCCTAGGATTTGGGGGGTTTTCTTCGGCTAGTTTGATTTGATGTTTGGACTAGGGTTCTACTTTGAAACCCTGAAATTTCAGACTCATTCAGAGTTTATAATTGGACTGGAAACTCTTTGTTTTTAACTCTAAACTTTTCTGTGATAGTATTTTCTAATCAGCATGACAACTTCTTCTTCTTTGATATTTGTGTGCTTTATATATGAGAGATCATTCTTTCAAAAAGGGTTTTGCCAATTATTGATTGATTTCTAATTCTTTTAGTAATGTTCGATTGACTGTTATTCGTTTCTCCTTAAGTAAAACCCTTTTCTCTCTTTTCTGGATTGGGTTCATTCGAACAAAGCCGGCAATCTTATATTTTACTGACTGTTTAATTGATTCCTTTTCTTTATTTTCATAAATCGCGTACCACTGGTCTTTGCCTTAAATAAACTCCTATGCATTTACTCTCTTTGTACTACTTTGGAAAATTCTTGATCAAATTATTTCCTTATTTATTTTTCCCATTTGAAATCAGAATCCCTAATTAAAAGGGAACCTTGTGTGATTGATTTCTTGCCTATTTTTGTTTCTTTCCTGCATTATAAATACTTGAAACTCTTTTTTTTAAGACACACGATTTTCTAATCACCACAACTCTCTTCTAAACTTACACTCGTGCTTCCTGATTGCAACTTGGCTTCCCTAAGTCTACTGCTTCTCCCTACTTGCTTCTTTCTGAAAAGTGGTATGCCCTTTCATTTAAATTTTTGCCTCATCCCTATATGTTTATTCTATAGTTTCATTTTGTGTGATTTGCTATTTATGCTTCGCAGCTTGTGCTTAGTTTTGCTTTTCTTTGTTTTATTTTTCATATGAATCCCTATCCCTAACCCCTTTATGTGTTGAGTCGAAACCTTGGCCTGACAGTATCCCAATTACTACCCAGGCCATGGTTTGACCTTCAATAGGTCCTAGAGTCTCCAATGCTTGGCTAGTGGGCTGGTCAGGGATGTGCCAGCATTCTATGTTGTTGGGCATGACCACCAACCTGCCTTGATATCCCATAAACCCCTCTATTTCACTTACACTTGTTCCTAGACTCTAAGTTCTGCCCCCCCCCCCTCCAATTAGCCTTGCCTTGGGACCTTGAGCTCCCTCTGAACTTGGACTTTGGAGGGCTGGCCCTTCTGCGCTGCACTTTAATTTAAGTTCTGCAATGATATCTGGGTGTGAGCATTGCCTAGTTCCTAAAATCCCTTGGAACTTCGACACATCCCGGATAAGAGAAAGTCTTTGGAACCTGATCTTGGCAGTTGGCTCATATCATATTGTTAGACCTTGGGTTCGAATTAGGCTCCTTGGATGCATCTTAAGAGTTCTGATTGTAATTTTATTTCCTATTTTTTTTTCGATTCATCTTGGTCTGTAATAAAACTTTGTAATATTCTCTGGGGTGATTAGTAAAAAGGGGAGGATAACCATGTATGTAAAAGGGGTAGATGTCATGCCTATAGGATTTCTAATTTCACTAGCCTCGCATGTGGACATCATATCTATAGGAATCTTCGCATGTAGATAACCTGCCTAAAGGATTTCTAAATTTCAGCATCCTCGCATGTAGATATCATGTTTATGGGATTTCTAATTTCAGCAGCCTCGCATGCAGACATCATGTCTATAGGAATTTTCGCGTGTAGATAACCTTCCTATAGGATTTCTAATTTCAGTATCCTTGCATGTAGACATCATGTTTATAGGATTTCTGCATATAGATACCATGTCTATAGGATGCGCATGCGCAGAAAAACATGTATGTAAGTCCATTCTAATTTTGGCATATCCACTTCTCGCTAGGCAAATATGTTTATAGGTCTTAATAACAAAAATAAAGCAATCAAATGTTCATACAGTATTTAGATGTCATGCCTATAGGGTTTCTGCAATTTTATTATGTCTTCAAATATGTTCTAAAGTCGACAAACGCATAGAAAGCATGCCTATAGGAATTAATCAAATCTGAATCGCCTCACTCGTTTATAAGTCTAAGACCTGTAGTAATAATTAATTACCAGTTATAAAATTCATGGTCACTTGCTGAAACTCACTTCTCTTCAATAGCTGACAATGTTTTCCTAAAACTGCATGTATTCATTGTTCCTCAACTTGTAGATGCCATGTCTATAGGTCATCACATAGGCTAACAAGTATGTAGTTAATTAATTACACTGGTCTTCGATAGGTTGCAGCCAGGCGAGCCTAATGCAAACTTCTTGCCTGAAAATAAGTAATGACCCAGCCTGCCTAGCGTTAAGCATAAATTCTGACCTAATCAGTACATGTAAGACGTGCTAAGCTACATGATTTTCTATGATTAAAAGAGGTTTATCTGAGCCTTAATTGTTTGTGCTCCCATAACTGCTTTCATGTGTTTTGCTTGACGCCTTAGTATTTTAACCTTTTAAAACCTCTGAAAAGCCAAACTCCCTCTCTTTAGGATTAGTGGTCCTAAGCCTCCAGGACTGATAGGTGGGACGGGTAATAGCATGCAATAAGTAAATGAGACTATTCCGCGCTTAATACCTTAACGGGGTGGGAATGGTAGACACGGAGATGATAATCACACGATAACACTACGTGTACGACTGGTTACCGGTGTTGTGTGGATGATCCATGTGCTTTATAAACCTAGGACCCCCTTTCTTTTATGTAATTTAGTTTAATACCAATATATTCTGTCTGTTCAACTACCTAAAACTCCTCTTAGTTTTATTGCACTATCCCTTCCCTTTTTCTTATTCAATGGCTTGATTAATTTTCTGTACTTAGATCTCCCTTCAAACAAGTTATGGATTTCAACCTGCATGTCACATACCTACCCTTATATGTGAAATTATTTGTATACTTGTTTGCATTAAAGTCACAATATAGCATGACCGGGAACCACACTAGTGGATCTTGAGGGGTGCCTAACACCTTCCCCTCGAGATAATTTCTAGCCCTTACCCGAACTCTGTTTTTCCAACTCAAAACCCTTAGTGTCCTAATACACTTAATCATTAGGTGGTGAATCTTCAATTCCAAAAACTCAATTCCCAAATGGGAATAGAGTTGTCCTCCCAAATGTCGTAAACCCGATTTCGCTTTAGAAAAAGGGGGCATCGAGAATAAGGTTGTATAATCCAACCTTTAAGCAGTCAACAATACAAATATGCGGCATAACAACCCAACACAGCCCGACATCAGGGTATCACTAGTCATGAGCATCTACTACAACTGTCTAGTCACAACAAGACCTTAATGGCAGGAAAAATCACAAGAATACATAAGGAGGAATATAGCGGGAGAAAGCAGAGCTGCGATCGCTAGGGGACTACCTTGCTAACTCTAATGAAACTGCCACCAAGCTCAGAAAATAACTGAATCTGCACACAAGGTGCAGGGATTAAAGTGAGTACTTCTACTTAGTGAGTAATAAAGGTAAATAAATTATGAGTAGCAAGAAATCACGTAAGGCATATGTGACGACCTGACCCGTTGTCTCACAATATACCACTCCATTTTTCCCATTTTCTGCTTCTTTATGCTTTATTATCAGTGTCTTGTGTGATCGAGTTGGTTCGGAGAGGTTTTGGTAGGAAATGAGACACTTAGTCTGTTTAAGGAAGGCTTAGTTTGAAAAAGTCAACTGGAAGTTGACTTATGCGTTAGAGGGCTCGTATGTAATTTTTGATGATTCGATTAGCTTCGAGGGATGATTTTTGACTTAGGAGTGTGATCGGAAGTGGTTTTGGAGGCCCGATGTAGATTTAGGCCTGAATTGGTGAAGTTAGTATTTCGGCGAATTCCAGTTGATAGGTGAGATTGTGATCCGTGAGTCGGAATGGAATTTCGAGAGTTGTTGTAGCTTCGTTACGATATTTGGGATGTGTGTGTAAAATTTCATGTCTTTCGGAGGTGATTTGGTTGGGTTTTTTATCAAATGCGATTTTCGGAAGTTTTAGAAGAACTTACGCTTGAATTCGATGTAATTTGATGATTTTGGTGTTGTTTGAGGTGTTTCAATGATTGGGACAAGTTTGAATGATGTTTTAGGATGTATTGATGCTTTTGGTTGAGGTTTCGGGGGCCTGGGGGTGATTTCGGATGGCTAACGGGAAGAGTTTTAGACTTGGGCAATTTGAGGTTTTTGCTGTTGCTGGTATTTCACACCTACGGTTTGGGGACCGCGAGTGCGATGTCGCAGATGCGGAGTGGAGATCGCAGAAGCGAAAAAGGCAAGGATAGGCTGGGACCGCAGATGTGCATCAGGAGCCGCACCTGCTGAGACGCAAATGCAGCTATTGGACCGTAGATGCGGCCAGGCGGGACTTAATGAAGTTCCGCAGATGCGGAGAATCAACCACAGGAGCGGTACCGCATAAGCGGGTTTTGGACCGCAGATGCGGTTTTCTGGGTAGAAGGTATTTCAGTTCTTCTTCGCGAATTTTGAAGGGTTTTTCATTTCTAACTTCGGACTTGGAGAAATGTGGGCCATTTTGAAGAGGGATTTCAAGGAGCTTCGATAAGTTAAGGGTTTTGGACCTAAAACATGATTCTATGGTGTTATTTCAGGAATTAGGACTGACATTTAAGGAATTAATGGACTAAAAATGGTGGTTTAGGGATTGAACTTAAGAGAGCAAAAATTGAGGATTTGAAAGGTCAATTGAACTCTGATTCTTGCGCTTTTGATATGTATAAACTCGTGGGGAGATAAGGAGTCTAGTGATGTGAAAATTTTAGAGTTTCGAGAAGTGGGCCCGAGGCTCTGGTTTTGCTAATTTCGGGATTTTTGATATTTTTCAATTGTTATCGATTGGGTTTTATTCCTTTAGCATATTGTGGCATATTCGTTGTGGTTTTGGTCAGATTCGACACGCGAGGAGGCCAATTTGAGAGGGGCATAGTGAGCTAGAGTTTTTGCCAGTTTGAGGTGAATAATGAATGCAAATGATGCCTTGAGGGTTTGAAACCCCAGATTTGCACATCGTAGTGCTATATTCAGATGAGACACGTGCTTGATGATGAGCGCGGGATCGCTTACTATTGGGTATTGGGACTTGGTCCGTCCCGAGTGATGTTTTACCGTGTAATTGATTGAAGCTTATTTGATATCATTATTATTTGGACTAATTGTCATAATTGGGCTTCGTGCCAACTATTTGTGTGAGCACGTGATTTTTGCCCTAAGCAAATTATTCCTAAAATCCAAACAAAATGATTTTTTGTTATTTTTACAAATTTTGGTGATATTTGTGGCATTTTTGTGTTAATTAGTTGCATAATAATTCATATTATAAAATGCAAAAATACAAAATAAAAAATTTTGGACTAGTATAAAATTGGACTGATTACCAGCCCAAAACCAAAACGCCCAGGCCCAAAAATATACCCATACCCGATCTGCCCAGAAAATTCAAACGACCCCGTTTAAATACCATTTAATCTGAGCCGTTAAAACAACTGATCTAACGGTCAAAGTCTAATCTCATCAAGATAAAAAAACGACGACGTTTATAACTTTCCATCTTAGCCTTTGATTAGCTTAATACAGCGGACCAGGTTAAGTTTTCATTAAAAAATAAACGACGCCGTATTAGTAGCAATTGAGCTGAACCGTCAAAGTTTTAATCGAATGGCTGGTGTCAATCAATACATCTTTAATATACCAAAATTTAAATCTAAAATCATTTTTAACATTTTCGTCTTCTTCATCTAACCTAGCCGCCCCCCTCTCTCAACAGATCCTGCCGGAACCCTACCAGCAGGAGACGACAACCATACCAATCACCACCCAAATAACACCCTAGAACCGCCTCTCACCCCTGATCACACCCCTGTAGTCCTTTTCCCTCAAATACCTCTGGATCTCCTCGAATATCCCAAATAGTGTCGCCGGAACCCTAACTCCGGCGAACACTAGTTCACCCAAATCGCTCCAAAATAATACCAAAGCTTCCCCTTGAAACCCTTAGCCCAGTTCCTAAACCCTCGAATATTAAAAGTCACTGATAAGGCTCAAAACGTCAAAACTAGGGTCTGTCGGTGATAAAAAATCCAAGAAAATTATCACAAGACCTCCTGGATGCTGGGATTTGATAACTAAAAGGAAAAGAAGAAAAGAAAAGCAAAAAAAAAGATTGCCTGAATAAACGGAAAAAAAACAAGAAAGCTAAGTTTCCTTTTCTGCATTTATTTTTCTTTTTCTTTTCTTGCATGAGTTCTAATTGTTTGTATTATTTGTTCTTTTAATTTTGTTCGTTAACTAGGGTTATTAATTCTTGTTAGCAGCAGTGTAATGTTTGGATATTAGTTTTAGGGTTTAACAAATAGATTCTAATTTTTCGTAATTAGATTTTTAAAATGCTTTTAGTTGTTTATTTCATATGTTTCTGAAATTAGTCAAATTTGTTAATTGTTAATTTTTGATTCTGATATTTGTTAGAGTTAATTTTGTTTTGTTAATTCTGTTACTTGTTAGTTTTGGGAATTAAATTGATAATAATTAGTTAATATTGGTTATAGCTGTTAGTATCTGATTAGTAGTTAATTCTGAAAATTAATCAAACTTAAGGGGGTAAAAGGGAAAAAGGCATTAGGTCACTTGGTAAATATGATGTAGATTCAGGGGTAGTTTTGGAACATGAAATGGGATAAGGTTAATAATACTAAGGAAGTAGGGGTAATCCGGGTAGAGAAAAATGGCAATAGGGTAGTTTCCTAAGTGAGGTAGAGGCAAATAAGGAAATATACCAAGAGAAGAAGATTCCAGATAGGGCAATTGGTACAATTCTTAATAAATAAAGGGCATCTAATCGAATAACTAATAAAAATAAGGACAAAATTAAAATAAAAGAGGGATTACTTTGTAATTAATAAAATTTGAACTTCCCTCTATTTTTAAATCTATAAATAGGCATCCACAGGCCTCATTTGTTAAGTTTTGGAGCAATCTGAAATCTCCCTGAAACATTTCTGCTATTCTAAATCTTACATTCGAAATTTCCCATTTCCAAAAACTCAAAATATCAAAAACAGTACAAATAGTTCAAAATCTCACTGTTTTATTAGTTTTAAGTCAGTTTGAAATCTGTTTGATTGATTCTGGTTGGTTCTGGTGATCAAATGTTGTTGAAATGGTATTGAATTAGTTAAGTACTTGGTTCTGTAGATTTTTATTGTTGCTGTGGGTTCAAATCTGGTTTTGGAGCTGTGTTTTGGATTTGTGCATCTGTCCTCTGCTGTTGTTGCTGATTAATCACTGCCGACCTTTAGTTCTAATAGGTTTTTGATCTTTGAATTCAGGTACATAACTTCTGCCTTCACTACTGTATCAACGTTGATGAATTGAAATTCAATTGAAGTGAAAACGCGAGAAATATCCTCATAACTGTGAATTATGAAAGCTGTTTATTGATATTAAAGTTTGGTCACATTAGTATAGACGTAGTATTAGATACGAAGCTTGTATTTGATAGGATTAGCCAAATTTGTATTGGACTGTGATTATCGGACTGTTTTACTGCTATATTAGAACTGATACTTAATTTGTAATAATATTTTAGTAGAACTTTAGAATTTATTGAGTTAGTAAATAGTTGTTAGATCTAAAAAGGCATCGAACAGTCAGTATATAAGGACATCTGGAAGCCTTTTTATTGAGTTCAACTACTTTGATTAGCTTAGTCTAACTTTGATTGAAAAATTAACAAGTAAAAATAACAATTTCAGACTTTTTCAGTGGCTCTAACATTTTCAGTAGCTCAATGTATATCTTTTTTTTCTGCAAGAATTATAGCCTTACTTGGGTTCCTATTTCATTAATATTTAGAACTCACAGATAAATAGATAAACAAACGAATTTGAACACAAAAGTTTAAAGGTTTCTTCGTTAATTTCCGCAGTGTCATTGAATACACTTAGGGTAGTTTAAAAAGTCAATTAATTACGTTTTGTTCAGTATTTGTAAGGCTTAATGGCCTGACGCGATTTTGGGCCTCAGTTCGTTCAAGTACTGGCCCAATTCAATGTTTATCTTAAATTGTGAAGGCCTGGGTTTGTTTAAAGGCCTACTATTGATAAACCTTTAATAACATATGTATATCGGGCCTGTTAAAAAAAATCTGAAAATGGGAGATTGTTTATACACAATAATAAAATGCTCGAATTAATTCGGGTTTTTCGCTTTGACTTAAGGACAAGAATAAATAAGGAATATAGTTTACTTAGGATTGGCCTTTAAAATATAAATGAGATGTGCCTCACCAAAATCAAATAATAAAATTGCGGGGCCCTCAATGAATGATCAATTCAAAAAATGCTTAGAATTACGAGGACCGTTTAGCAAATTTCATGGTCTTTCCCAAAGTTAATAAATACGTAGTTGCTTTAGGCGCGTATGTGAATAATATTACCTTCCTAAAAACGGGTGCACATTTATGTGACCCAAATCCAAATCTTAACGAAGTCGAAATGTGTTAAAAGCCACGGGCGTATTAGTACGGCGTGGTTCGAAATACATTTTCACGATGTTGTAATTCTTTAAAAATAAACAATAAATACAATAAAAGCGGGTTATTAATAAAACGCACATAGAATAGAATATATATATATGGAAATCAGATAAAATCAAATACGACAGTTGAGCGACCGTGCTAGAACCACGGAATTCGGGAGTGCCTAGCACCTTCTCCCGGGTTAACAGAATTCCTTATCCGGATTTCTGGTGCGCAGACTGTTAACAGAGTCATATTTTCCTCGGTTCGGGATTCAACCGGTGACTTGGGACACCATTAATCTCTCAAGTGGCGACTCTGAATAAAATAATAAATAAATCCCGTTCCAACTGTCCTTTAACTGGAAAAACTTTTTTACGCCCTTCACGGGGTGTATTAAAACTTCATAAAAAAGGAGGTATGACAGTCTGGCGACTCTGCTGGGGACAAGAAACCCAGAACTTCGGTTCAGAGTTTAAGAATTCGAGCTTGGAATATTTGTTGGATTTGTTTATATCTGATTTCCCTATATGTTCATGATTAATGTGCTAAATGTTTACCGCTTTGATATTA